>OU696581.1:2949444-3144444 GCA_916048095.2 Sacculina carcini | reverse complement strand
ACACACGCGCACATACACAAATTCAAATAGCATTGAGTATGAATTTTTGGCCATCGTGTGTGTGTGTGTGTGTATGTGTGTATGTGTGTGTGTGTGTGTGTGTGTGTGTGTGTGTGTGTGTCTGTGTATGCGTGCTCTATGTGCTAAGTGCAAACTACGTTAGAAAACGGGGTCATGTCAAATAGGCGTGCACTGGTGGATTCCCTTGTGGAAAATCCTGTCTTGGCTTGACACACACAAATACATACACACACACATACACACACACAAACACTTGAACATTTACGTGTCATGATACAACATGGTTTGGCGGTTGAATGACATTTTGGAAAAGCAATATGATTGGAATTTCATATATGTAGCGTACAATTTGTATTCACTATTATAATATGAATTATAATTGTTTCCATTTACACTCTTAATCGTGGACGTATCTGCGCAGGTTTTTGTCAAATGTATAATTGAAAAATTGCAAATGAAGGTATCTGTGATTGGAATTTGATGTGGCGCTGATTGATGTTGAACTAACCGACTGGTCGACACGTTGGTCAGGGCAATATAATTGTGGCGAACATTTCTGAGGCTGGCCAAAATTTGCGCGAACGGCGTGACAATGAGATCCTCGACGTGTCTGAAAACAGCCGCAAAACAACGACCCACAACCAAATCGACACGTTTCAATAAATTTCGGACTTTGGTGGACAATGATTATCCAAAGGTCGACTGATCAAATCCGTCCGCCAGCGTGGATTCAGTCTGGCATTGATAACACATCAAAAGTCATTATATCATAGTTTTCAGACTACATGAGGAATCGATCTTCAAAGGACTGCAATGTCAAAGAACGAGCCAGTATTTGTGAGTGAATGTTTGAAGGTTAAAAAAGAAAATGAAGTTATCAATGAAGTTATCAACAAGATGTATTTGATTTAACTCACATAACAAGAATGGCGCGATAAAAAAGAACAAAAATAGCACAGACAAAAAAGAACAACAGCTACACGTCGACGCAATATGAGACAAACACAGAGCGCAATAAATAATATAAAAAAATACTCACACAGTAAAAAAATGAAATCAGCATACATTTTCAGTACAAAGATAATAAGGTAGAGATAGGAAATAGAAAGATTGATCACAGGGCACAAAACACGTGAAGGCAAAAATAAACACAAGCAAAAGATGAATGTACACTTTGAGCGGCTACATTTTGGCATAGGGTGTAAGACAATGAGATGAGCGGTCAAAAGATTTAGAGAATAAGTTTGTGCGCTGAGATTTTTATGAAAGAAGATAAAGAAGGAGATAGAAGGACATGAGATGGAAGTGAGTTATAGAAACGAGGGGCAAAAAAGGTAAACGATTTTGCTGACCAGGGAGATTCACACAACGCTCAAAGCACATTGTAGAGGACGTGAAATACGAGGCGGAGGGATTAGAGACACGAGATAACAAACGTACAAGATATTCCGTGTCCCTGTAATAAAGGACGATAGATCAGCACCGTGTTAAATCGTTATATGGACTTATGTTTGATCAATACGCTGTTATAGTTAATCGCCACTTGGTCTGAGCTGTACGAGACGATGTCAAATCTTAACAAGTACTTGAATATTCCGTTTTGATGTGACGTTTTACTTCCGTTTTACTGAAAAAAATCTCCACATGGCATTTCACCGGCACTGCCAAATCCGCAAGTCCATGACAGTAAGTGATCCACTAAAAATGAAACTTAGAGCCTTTGAAGCCATGTGAAGCTGTACAATAGACTTAACGACAATCCTAAATCCCGAAAGCAGCTTGCATTTCCTCATCGATGTGGCGAATATTAAGACAGACACAACGACAAACTGTGACAACTGGAGGTCAGATAGCGGAAAATCGAGGCCGAATCGGTAGTAATCATAAAGCTAGCGACTCACTGCAAGCCGCTCTGTTCGGAACGGTTGGGACTTGATCCGCGACCCGACCAGAACTTGTCCCAGAACGCACTGCGGTGCTTGATGCGCAGGATGCTTGTGCTCAGCGTGCGAGGGATCTTGTCTTTCTTGGCCGACTCCTTCCTCTTGGACGGACGATCGTGGGCCCGGCCACCAGGCTTGTCAGTTGCCCCGGACGAACTCATCGAGTCGCTAGTGACGGGGAGCGTTCAAGACTGCGTCCACTGAGCACAAAGTGGCCTGACGTCTGCCAAACGGCAAGTACCATACGCGAGAGTGGGACCAGTAGCAGGACCGGTCGGAAATAGTCACCAGCAAGTGCCAGCACCAACACACAAGATGAGAAGGACGCTGCAAGAGGAATACACCACCGACGATGTCGACGCATTCTTCTCTATCGGGCCTATTGTGCGTGTCAAACGACAACCGACGAGCCGCTTCTATCCAGATAACACCAGGGGTCGCTAGCTGCAAGAAGAGTATCGCTCGGGCAGTTACAGCGCCGCCACTCGCGGACAAGTGATTAACTATTGATCTGAGTCGGTTCCATTGTGCTTCAAAGCAAATATATACACGCACGCACACGCACATACACCCTGGCCGGCATTAGATAATTGGAGGCCCCAGGCAAAGAGAATTTTGCGGCTACAGATATAATGGAAAATTAAGAAATGTGTACCGAAAGATATAATTGTGCAATTAGCACTAGAAGGACCGGAGAATTCAACTACCAAGAAGGTCCGGAACTGATAATTAAAGCTTCATTTTTAACGACTTTTCCTAAAATTATAGTTTACGTTTTCTAATGGTTTAGACAACGCTAAATCCAATGGTGAGTTCAATGGGGCAAAAAATTTTAAGTAAAAAACTTGAAAGTCGTAAGTATTATTTGAAAACCCCAAGTTGAATGAAAAATGACGAATTTCGCACGTTTGTATTATTAAGTTGCTATATATAGTGTTCATGCCAATGTTATAACCACCATTCGAAAGATCTTTTTAACCAAATCTAATGATATAATTTCAATAAGGAAGCTAAGTTATATTAAAAAATTACAGCAGAAAAGCATAAACAAGTGAACATTGCAGTTCCATCGTGGCAATGTAGAAAGGAATGACTTGCTTATTCTAAGCACTTTGCGCCTGAATATACACATATCAACAAAAAATGATAATGCGAAAAAATGCCACAAAACATACCGTTCTATAATGGGGACAAAGTAGCATTCAGTGTATTCAGTGAGATGTATCAAATGTATTCATTGAGAACACCCAGTAGACGCTGGCCGATGTGTGTGTGTGTGTGTGTGTGTGTGTGTGTCTCTGTGCGTGTGTGTGTGTTTTATATCAGTTCAGCTTTGATCAGCGATTCAAATATTTCAAAGATCTGTCTGATGAACTTCCCTGTAGAGTTCGCTGCACAGCCGAAACATTCGCGCCACCATCAACAAAATAAATGGAATATATTTACAGATAGGCTGCATAGCTGACTGCACTCCACTACCGAAGCTCAAACACGACTCTACGCGAACTGATAGACAGGTAGCGTTGCGGGCGTTTCTCGATGCACATGCAGTCTTAAAAGCACTGCAGATATGAATCTAAACACACATCAATGAATGTTCAATAAATACACTTCGCATATAGACGCACGCCCTTAGCGTACATATATAGATGTCGTGCAGAGCCCTAGTAGCACTCAACATTCACCAGATGGTTATAGGTGACGCTAGGCTGAATACGCCAGTGTGACCGCTGGTTGGAGTTTGATGCGGCGCCTGGGACCAGGGTCGAATTAGTTTATCACGCCAAAATATTCGGATCTTTCTATTACGAATGGCAAAAAAGCGCGATGTTATTAGAAATGAAAAGCTGATACAAGTGACCTAGATGCAGCGGCGGCACCACGGGGGAGTTTGCGGGGGATGGGTTTTTTGAGACCCCAAAAATATGTCAAGCTCCTCTAAGCCCCCCGAAAAACCTGACCATGAACATTCGGAGTGTGGTTGCTCATGTTTCCTAGGGGAAGCATACATCCTCTTTTTCCGCACATGTGTTTTTTCCCGCACAAGTCCAGCGTGGAAAATCAGGGTTGTACACAAGCTAGCGGTGAGTAGATTCGATTCATCAGCACCACCGGTAGAAAGACGAGCGTTCAATGGGGAATAAGACACTTTTGGGGCGAAGACCAGTTTTTCAAATAGCGAGAATGTAACAAAACTAAAATATATTACATACAAGCGCGCGTGGGCATCACTGCCCCACGCGTGCCTACAAGACGTCACGCCACACAACCACGAACACCTCCACCTGTTTTTACAGAAACAAATCAACTAAAGAACGTACAATTATCAAAACGCAAACCAAGCAAAAATGAACGAATAAAAAAAACCTAACTCGACGACGGCCTCCACCAGACGCACACACCTTGGCTGCGGCGAAGCACAACACGTCAGGCCCCAGCATCCACCACGCTCCCGCCTCCGCCCGTGCTCTTCAGTGCTCCACCGCAGCCTGCCGTCCTCTTCATCGCCGGCTGCCGCGACAGGGCACAACACCACGACCCCATCATCCCCCTTGCTCCCGTCGACACCCGTGCTCTTCAGCACCCTGCCGCAGACAGCCGTGACGTCGCCGCACACGCAGGCCACACCGTCGTTGTCGATTCTTTCCTCCTCCGGCCTCAGCAGCAACTTTCTTTCGCCTGCCCTCAAGCACCAGCAGCCTCCACCAGCAAACTGCCAGCTGCCCGGCGACGAGTCCACAACCAGTGCAGGCGGGACGACGAGCAACCCTTGGCCACAGTTCCCCCACTGCCTCCTGCCGGCACCATGCTCTCCTGCCGTTCCCCTGCACACCAACCTGACACGCCGCCGAGCACATCCATCACGTCTTCCAGACCGCTGCGAATACTGGAGGGCACTATCTCTGCTGCTGAAGCCGGGTCGTAGTCGCAAATATACATTCGAAACAAAAAAGCCGAAATAGCTTGTGACAAAACTAAAATATATTACATACAAGCGCGTGGGCATCACGCGTGCCTACAAGACGTCACGCCACACAACCACGAACAGAGAAACAATTCATAAAGAGTCTCGAAGACTGTAATGTGGACTCGTCACAATCCAATGTAGACTCTCTTCAATTTAGACTCTCAAATTCAACCTAGACTCGTCACAATTTATTCTACCAAATACCAAGATTGCTTATCTGTTCCTAGATCTTTTACCGAAGTACATATTGCCAGTCTTAATATCATCAACTTAGGCAAATATGTTCTTCAATCAATGAACGCTGATTTTAATGCCAAGATTTACTCAACAAACTCCAATAGATTGAGAGACAGAGGCGTGGCCAGAAAACCGAGATCAGGCGGGCTATAACCACCACGTTCCCTAGGAGATATTTACAAGATAGACAATACAAATAGAATAACACAAACAGCTATTTTTTATGAGTATTTTAATTGGCAAACATAAGTATCTGGAGAAATAGGAGTCTGAATTCATGAATTTACCACAGCGGTTAATCTGATCTGAGTGCGCCGCTGAGTGCCGCCAATATGGCTGCGGATGTTTGCCAATGTAAGGCGCGCTGTTTGAAGCCATTCAGCGCGCTGCTTTTGATCGTTCGCATTCAATTTCCTGTGATTGCAAAAAATACACGCCGGCCCGCCAATTGCGATGCAGCCAGGATGAGAGCGCAAGATCAAACAACAAAGACAACGACCAAATTTAGCAGCGATGCTAGAGCAAAGAAGATGAGTCTAAAGCAAATGAAATATATAAAGATTGCCGTACATACGAAAACAGCTGTAGGTCGAGTATATTCTGCCCAATCGTACAGTGAAAAATTCCAATTGAACACCTAATAACTAGTAAATTCCTCAACAAAAACAAAACGTTACAGCGCAGAAAAATCGGTACGCAAAATTATTATTAATAGGATAATAAAATAATATAATTATATAATAAATACCAAAAACCATATACCAAAACCTTAGGAATATAATGACTGACATATAATAATGATAATAATAATAATAATAAAACAAAACATGACAATATACCAATGTGATCACAAAAAAATATAAACACAATTAGAGATGTGAACTGTTTAATAAGTTCCGGCAAAACAAAGGCACAAAACAACAAACCGAAAAAAACGGATGACTTATACCAGTGAGAATGGGCCTCAATGCTGGATGACTACATGACAAATAACACGGGCCAAACAATATATGATTGCATCTATATCAAACAGTTAATATTATACAATTTTACGCTCAGATTTCGTATCTCAAGTTGGTTTTTTTCAATGCTCAAATTTTATTGCAACAAAAATAACGGATTTTCGTCATCAAAACATCGACGTCGTAGTCTACCATGAAAGATATGCTATATAAAAATATTACACAGCTATTTAACATGGTTGGGTTACAAAACAGAAAGTGCAAAATAGTATAAATGTATTCAAAATCACAATTGTGAAAAACCTCTCCAAATAAACAGTGCTTATAGTTTATATCAAACTCATAAGACATTTGCTGCTAAGAGGAGGCACAACTAAATTGCAGCCTAATTAGGCATGCATTTCCGCTTGTGGCTCTTGCATTTGTGAATGGTCTCAGGACATTAGCGTTTAATGCTGCAGCAGCAATCTGTCATCATGTGTTTGTCCGTCATCCTTGGTAACGCTCTCCCATGGTTTTGAGGTTGAGATGGAACCGCTCGCTCGCTTTGCTCGTCACATACAGCTCCCCCAGTTGTCAGGGAATATATCAAGATGACTGTACAGGTAATCGAGTTTGACACTCATGCTACATCCAAGATCGCGAAAAGCCGAAATCCGGCAACATATTTACTACAAGGGTTTCATAGTGGCCAGCTTTTTTATTACCGAGAAGCTCTGGCGTCACGGTCACAAACGAAAGCAATGCAGTTGTTTCTTTGTGATTCCTCTTTCCGACAAACTTTTCTCACACAAGATTATGATAGTATTCATCTAGTTTTATCAGTAGTTTCATCTACATCAGCGCCCGGGAAAGTCCGGACCGCGGGCCGGTTCCGGACCGCGGAGTGGTTCAATCCGGCCCGCGAAAGGTTTTGGAGAATGTGATGAAACCACGACTTTCGTTAATTTTTACAAATTTACCGGAAAAAATAACAGTACTGTACAACCTGTAAAGCAGTACAAAGTTACTTAACAGCCAGTTAATCGTAATTTGTTATGAAGTAAGTTTCAATCCAGTAGGTTCTCAAAAAATTGACATTCCATTGACAGGAATTGTACAGTTATACGTGAAATACAGTGATTTTAGCCCTGTCATGTGGTTGTTTTAGGGATTTTCAATAAATTGTGTTTTTTTTCTCATTTCTGGCCCCGAGCGTTCAAGAAATCTACATTTTGGCCCGCCGAATGAAAAGTTTCCCGGGCACTGATCTACATCTTGGACACTGCCCACATCTTGAGAGGTAATGAATTATTTGAAAGCTCGAGTTGGGAGCTCATCACAACGCATAGTAGATAGCATTGCTGAAACGATACTAGGACATGTCATTTTGTGTCTGTTTTTCTTGTCAATGCCACAGACGGAAAAACAGTTATCTGGTCCGTCGACTGTCGCCAGGTCATCGGAATTACGAAAGAAAAGCACGTATCACGCTTCCATTTGACCCAGGCACGCAGCATTTCCTCGTAGTCATGACACACAATATGAGAGACTCATCTATTGTTCACCAAGGACAAGCCCAAGTTATGCTTTATAAGCACGCTTCACAAACGATTTTATATTACGCCTCTGAAGAATAAGCGTGAATAAGCCCTCTGACGAATATAGCAAAAAGCGTCGAGTCTGCACTGGAGGATCCAGAGATGGGGGTTCAGGTGGCTGAGCCCCCCTCCAATGTTTCCGTCAACTCCTCATAACCAAGAGGTTCAATAAAAATAATAAAGAAAAAGTACCTATTCTGCAGAATTTGCTGGTATAAGCATTATCACAAAGATGTCACATATGATCACAATGTCACAATGATGCATGTTACATATGTCACAATGATGCATGTACATGACTGATCACGCCAAAAGTCAACCCCCAAATTGAATCAGCCCCTCGCAAAATTGTACTCTGGATCCGCCACTGCCAGCCTGTTATCTGCTATCTGGTGTCTGTATATCTGTTGATAACTTAGCCATGTCTCAAAACATTTCAGCAGCAAAACAGTTGCCGGTTGGCCAATGTGACGACAATGAAAATAATTGAGATTTTTCACTGAAATAAAAACTCAAATTGCATTAAAACTGGAGCATGCAGAGCTGAACCGATTACACATTTGGGTTCAGCACGTCGGAATACGTAAGAATATGTAAACAATATTGTGCAACTAAGAATGTGAAAAAATAGGGCAATGTAACAAAGTCCTAATCCATCTTTCTTATATCTTTGCTCGCAAAATTTCTAGCCAACTTATACTCACCTTCAGCTATTGTTTAACAATAATAATGTATTTGGTTTTTGATTCGTGTCACATTGTAAATAAAAAAGTATCCGCAGAATTTGTGTTATCAAGCGTCAAATGTGTTTATTGGGCATATTTACTGAGCTCAAATCATTTGACGCGGCGAAATTTGATGTCGTATCGAAAACTAAGGTCAAATGTACATTAGCTGGAATGAAAAGCTATCAAACTGAACAATTTGAAGTATAATCGGCAATTTAAAAACTGGAAAATAATAATACATCAGTGATTGTCAGCATGAAAGTAAGCCGTCCAAAAGCTGAAAATGTAATACAAATTTAAAAATTCGCCGGAAAGGAAGATTATTTCCACGCTCGACCGAATCTAGCAGGTTTTTGTTGACAGAATATTGTTTTATTAACAAAAGCCAAATCAGAACATATGAGCAAAACAAGCCGTGTATGTAATTTAGCGGCAAATACTTGGTTTTTTACTCTGCTTGAAAAAATTGTTATCACTTAGGAGCATTGCTATATCATTGCTTATAACTTAGAAACGAATTTTGCACGCCCGGTTAACAATCCCTGGCTTATCACATCGAAGTATAACCGCAGAGAAATAGTAAGGAAAATCAATGGAGTATATGTTCGATCAATTACTCTACATCACTTGAATAATACTGCATTAGCAATCAATCATGATGAAAAACTATCCATTTCTGTGCTAGCTAATGCATATGGATTACGAGCTACGAATATGACATAGAATGAATACGGAACATGTAGAAAAATACTGCTTGTGTGCTGCACCAGACGTAAACAAGCGTGGGTGCAAACATGTTTCCTTTCAGCAAAACTGCTTGTCAAAGCGCTATATAAATATATATATATATATATATATATATATATATATATATATATATATATATATATATATATATATATATGTAAACTGGTCTGGTAATCTCAGCTAGATCGGCCGTTGTCATGGCAGCCCACAAAGCGGCTGCATCCGGCGTTGTTTTACGTCGAGTGACAGATTTGTTTTATGGTGCAGAATACAAAAGACACGGCGCAAACAAAACAAGTCAACATCAAACACACCCACAAACAGACACACCCACACCCACACACACAAGCGCACACAAATACACACACAAACACACGCACACACCACAATGGAAAAGTCAACGAACAATTGTCAGTTAATAGAAGCAGAAATAGTCAGTGGAGACAGGCAGGAAATACTGTCAGTGTCACATAATCTGTCAGTGTCACATATTCTCTTGGAAATGCTTCCTCGCTGAGGCGACGTAGACAAAACTAAATATTTGATAAATCATAGTTTCACCAGGACTAGCATAGAACTAAAGCTAAGACCAGAACTAAGTTGAATAATTATTAAATATAGCACAACAGAATCCGTTCAGTCATAGAATTAATTGTCTGCAAGCGAGAGGTAAAGACGTATGTGCAGATGGTAGGTGGTAAGTGGTATAGACAAAAAGTACAAGTGGTACAATGCCTTGTCTAGTGCAATTAGCTTCTACTACCAACGTGGTAATTAACTTTTGATCATTGAACAAATTTCGAACAGTCATTACAAGTGCGGATGCTGAAGTGTACGACAGTGTATTTGTTCTCATATGAATCAGCAGCAACACGATGATCGTCTGTTATGCTCACTAAACTGGCGGATCCAGAGAGGAACGCAGGGAGCTGAAACCCCCCTTGAAAATGCTTCCATCAGCTCCTCATAACGAAGAGGTTCACTAAAACAGGCCAAGAAAAATATATTTCTCTAAAATATGTTGATACAAGTATTATCGCGAAGAGGTTGCATAGTGATGCATGTACATGAATGATCGCCCCCAAAATTCAGCCCCATCCCCAAAAAATTGCACTCTGTATCCGCCACTGCTAACTAAACAAGTTCTGCACATATATGAAGAGAGTGCCAACGCGCATGAGAAATTAGATGTTTGGATCGCATAATCGAGAATCATATTCATACTCAAGCAAAGTAGTCAATTTTCTGGCAAAATCAAGTTATTTTCAGCGTTTTGCAAACGTAAAACAAATTATCTAAACGCCAAATATGCAATTGTATAATGAAACCAGCCTAGAAACGCAAATCGACACTGTTCAACAAGTTGTACACTCAAACAATAATTGATTGATTTAAATTGGTCATATCTTGAGATCCCTCTATCTTACCTTATACGCTCATATCTCGACAGACCTTCCGCAACCAAACTTATTCACTCTCGTATATTCTCTAGACTCGATTATTGTGAATATTTGTACATCAATGATCCCCTACGTTCTACTAAAATCCTAGAACGTGTTCTTAATCAATCCTGTCGTTTTGTCCTTCATCCTGTTCCTTGTCATCACACTTCTCAATTTCTTTTTCAATTTCACTGGGTCCGTATTGTTCCACGTATTCACTTTCGCTTGTGTTGTCTTATCTATAAGCTTCTCCACGATCCTCATCAGCCATCCTATCTCCGCATTCTCCTCACTCCTTGCCTCACTCCTTCCCGAATTCCTCTTCCCCTTGTCTGCCCTTATGCTGTAAATGAGTCTCCCTGGTCCTCCAAATCGTTCTTTTTCCGCCCCTCGCCTTTACAACTCCATCCCAGCTCACATTACTTCTTCTCTTTCCTACAATTATTTCTGCTCTAAGCTCTCCAAACATCTTTTAACCTCTCTTTTGACCCAGTCTCTCACACTCTCACAACTTTTGCATCACTATAACCTGTTACTTTAACCTGTTCTTACTTGTATTCCTTCCCTCATTTGCATGTTTACATTATCTACGCTATGATTATATTGTCTCGAGTTGTGTTGTCATTATGTTTCAGTCGTGTTGTCTTGTCCGTCATGTCCGTCTGTTTTGTGTGTTTTGTCCGTATTTTGTCTCTATATGTATTGTATATTATTTTATATTTGTAGTTGACTTTTTTATATCTGGTCTAATATTTGCATTCCGTTTTGCCAATTCTGTTTATAATAGTTTCGCCCCCGAGCCCTTCGGTGCGCTATAACAAATATATATTGTTTTTGATAATCGATTAATTACTTTTTCTCTTTTTATTTTATTTTTGGCAGCAAGAAACCTCAAACACAAATATCGTAAATATGAAAAAATGCATTAAAACTACTGCATAGATAAGCGCGCCAAAGCTGCGGCAGTGTGCTTACGCAAAGTACGTACTTCACCAGTTCTGGCATAAAAGCATGCACACATTGGCTGCTCCACTAATAGGCTAATGCATGCGCGCAAACTTGCGCTGCAAGTTAGCCAAGCCAGGCAATTAAGTGCTAAATTATGTATTCGTGCACTGACAAGCAAATACCAACTTGTGAAGAGTCGAGAAAAGTGCACACCTCATCTCTTATGCGTACGTATCTATAAACATGTACACACGAGGTATCCATACGTGTATGATGATGTTGGTATAGCCCGGTGGAATTTGCTCACGTATGCACACGAGATTGAATTGTATTGCTGTTTCGCAACTTGCAATTCTCGTCCTCTTCGACTCGATACTGCTCGCTAGCTTCTGATCTTCGCTGCAAAGACACTTCGGTAGTTGACCAGGGTTGGTAGGTGACCAGACATCATTGACCAAGTCGGAAGATGGAGTCCGGCAGCTCCGAAACGCTACAACCAACACTGGTCAACTATTGAAGTGTGTTTGCAGCGAATATGTGTATGCGTACATGTGTGTTTGTGTGTATGCGTATATATATGTGTGTGTATGCATGTGTATGTGTGTATGTATGTCCTTCAAGAGCACACTGATGAGCTTCAAGATCACGACAAGATGACGACAATCAAAAGGTCAGCGGAGGTCACTGACCCGTCGCTGACGATGCTCGAATTTCGCGACATGATCTTGGGCGACACATCGAACTCCGAGTCCGACTTGTAGATGAACGATTCGCGTCGCTGCGGCTGATTGTGCAGCACCAGCGCCGCGGACGGCACGGTTCCATCAGGTCGGCTCGCTCCTCCGTTCTCCACATCAAAACTGACACACACACACACACACACACACACACATCATAGAGTGTCCTTAATAAGATCCAAATATGAGAATAGCAAGAGAGACGAATGACTAGTGGAATATTGGAGACGAATATGGATTTTTTCTCAGCGCTCCAAAGCTGTCTCACTTCATTTGATATCCTTACCCAATCTCATTTATCTTGCCTCTTTATTGATTTTCTTTAATGCATCGTATGCTTTTCTGATCGTATATCCAACGTGCATATTGTGCCGATCCCATTGTGGGCGAATGACAACGCAAATAAGATGTCGGAACCAACAACAACTTAATTACATATTGGAAACGCTCAAAAAGACGGCACCAAAACGCAATTTTCTTTTCGTCCACGCTCTCCCTGTCGTCGGTAAACGTCTATTTTAATTGGTCCAAGAGCCGGCATTAGATACAGTAACGAAGCAGCGGATAGAAAATACTTGGCTAGTGTCGGTATACGCAGAGGGTTTCACTTACAGACTTACACAATCAATGTCGACCTTTTCAGTCGGCTGGTCAATATTTGCCAACGCACAACTTTTTCCTTTCGCGCACTCATTTTCACTTTCCCATATAATGATCAGAGCGAAAGTTGCTCCAAATATAGACCTCATTAAGAGAAAAAGTTGAAAGTTTGTTGAAGTTGAACGATGAGGAGACTTTAAAGGACAACGCTCATTATGCCACATTTTGGAGCACAGTAGAGCATTGGTTGGAAATACACAGGATAGTCAGTCAAACATCTTCATTTTGACTGATAACACATAAATATTCCGGAAAATATTGTTGTCATCTATGAATAGATGTTTCGTCCTAAGAATGTTTCCTCCGTACCGAAACATGTGATAAACACACACACAAACACACAATCAATTATGAGACACTCTTGCGAAAACATGTCTTCTACTGTCTGGGCTAAATACGCAATTTATCGCCAAGAATACCCGATCGGCACATTTTAAAATATTTCGAAAACAAACAAGAAATCAGCCTGCACCGAAGACGCATTATAATACATCACCGCAGAAAAGTGTTCGCGGTACATGCATATATTTAGCGCCTGCGTTATAGTTCCGTACAGCCCGAGGCGTATCTTCATTGTTGCGAAATAATCTATTTAGCGACTTTGAGCCGTGACAAACAGTTCAACCGCAACAGCCTGAGTTCGTCAACAATTTAGTGATGACGTCATGTTATAAAGGTCCTCGACTGAATATCTCCCGTACCATCTGGGAGGCTTACCAAGCAACGTACGAAACCAATTTGTTGCCTCTGGGCACACCAAAAAGCCTTCATAATAACACAAGAAGACGATTTTTTTCGTCAAAAAATATATTACTTATTGAGGAACGTGGGCGGAGTGACATTATGGAGTGTTATCGGATGATGGTTTATTATATATTGTTATTTATTTATTATTTTCTTTCCAACTCTCTTTCTAGACTTTTTTCTTTTCGAACTCTCTTTCTCTCTGAATCTTTTGGGCGCTTCCGGTACATGGGGTACACCTTAGGGTGGTAATAGTGCTTGCACTCTTCCCATGCTACTGGATTGGCCTGTAATTAATAATAATAATAATATGGCAAATAAGATAAATACCAGAATATACCGATTGATTAAGAGCATTTTTCCCTTAGAGAAAAAATCCAACTACATAGGCATTATTCACAAAAGTCATCCGTCGCAGGTTTCGGATTGGACAAAAACGGGAATAGCTTTTACATAATCATACACTTTTTGCGCATACTGAATCAGACAACTGCAAAATTAGCAAATTTTCAAGCAAGTCACTATGTAACAGACGGAGAATAACTCAACATTATGGTACAAACAATTAAACCGTCGACATGCCATGAAGTGTAGTCAATTTTCTTCAAGGATGAAAATGGCGGAAGTCAACAGTAGCGGAAATTGCCAACACCGTTCAAAATCAGTCCTCGAAAAATACCAATAAAACAAACTGACTTTTAAATCTAATCGGCAATGTCTTTCACAGCAACGAGAAATAGAAAATACAAACGGTTATAGGAAAACGTTTGAAATATACCAAACCATATACACAGCACTCTCCAGATAGCGGACCTCCAAAAAGCGAAATCCTCCAAATAGCGGAATTCTTCCTCGGTCCCGATTAAAAGCCAATCGAATACGTGTTCATTTCACCTCTAAATAGCGGAATTTACACCTCCGAATAGCGGAAACCTCCAAATAGCGGAATGATCCATTGGTCCCCACTCATATATCACAACTCCAAATAGCGGAAAACGGAGGTCTGTGTGATTCATAAATAGAAGATGTATGTAATATATTGACTTCAGCTTGTCGACTGACAATAGTTGACTGTTGCAAGCTGATTAGTATAAACGAGTGATTTATTAGGACCGACTCTAGACATAGGCATATGCACAGGCTTACTATCAGTCATAGGCAAACAAGGTAGCAGCCTAGAACCCCAGACTGGTGAAAATCACACAAACGAATCATGCAGGAATTTAGATCTTCCTACAGCATTGGAAATTCCGATTACTAAATCATCAGAGACTTATTATGTGTCCAACATTGATGAAACGGGTATTTCATGCAAGCTGCAGCATACCAGAATCATGGCGTCCAGAGCAGAACGTCACACAGCTGAATAATTTTCTGGGATAATTAAAATTTCTGATAGAATCATATGAGAAAAATGTAAAGTAGTAAATAACAAGGGAATATTGAAAATCAACGATTCACAGTAAAAAAGGGTTGATAATCATTGTTGCAGAGCACACCTCCAAATATCGGAAATGTCCAAGTAGCGGAATTTTTTCTCGGTCCCTTCGAGTGCGCCATTTGGAGGGCAGACTGTATGTTATAATGTATGCTCACATATCTGGGATATTACCCAATCAAACACGACTTATGCACGCCAAGTGCGTTGATCTGAAGGTCATCAATCAGCGCACACGACCACATGGGGCATCGTTATGCAATACATCTTCCGAAAGTCGTGTCTATACCGGGGATGTACTGAACTAACCCTCGAGCAGTCTTGGCACCGACACACCCACACACACACACATTATATTGGGTCGATTTTTAAGTTAATGTTAGTGTCAAGTTGCGGCAGAGGCAGTTTTTTGCGTAGATTTCGAAAATATTTATTATATTGCAATTATAGCAAAAACGTTTTCCGGAAAGGCGTTTGAATATTGCATCTTTTCTAGTAAGTCAGAGTGCGCGGAGGGTATTTTACACTAGGTCTAATATCAAATCAAAAATTAATTTGATTATTTTTAGCACACGATAGGTGCAGTTCTTCACTTATATTTCGAAAATATATATTATATTGCCGCTATTGCAATAACGTCTTCCGGAAATGCAGTAGAAAATGCGCTTTTTCTCGAAATACAGCATGCGCGAACAGGATATTTTACATCAGGTCTTATATTGTGCTAAATATGAATTAGATTATTTTTTGGTGCACGATAGGTGCAATTATTGACGTAGATTCCATAAGTGTATATATTATGGCAGAATTTTGATGATCCTAAACATTACGAACTTCTGAACATCCCGAGGTTCTTTGTGAAGATCATCAGATCCAGATGCTCCTCAAGCATTGGTGCAGCTCTTGCTAATGGGTTGCTTCATGTTATCAGTCACCTACTAGAGCCAGAAGTAAAAATTATTTTGTATCAGCAGCCTTATACCATCAATACTGTGGGGAAAAAGCCACCAAGACAGTTCATCAAGCGTTTTCAGCTGATTTTTTTCCACAAATGTAATAGCTTTATTGAAATTTAAATATATATTTTGCAAATTTGCAGGCAAAACTGCATCTTTTTCAAACTATCTTCAATTATGATTCGAAAACAATTTTAAAATCCAAGCAGTTAATTAAACACTACACGCTGGCGCAATATAACTGAAAAGTTATGCAAATTTCAACTTGATTTCAGGGAAACGTTTTCTAATTAGTTGCAATAAGACATACATTTTCAGAATCAGCATGAAACAATGCATCTACTGCAACTTGATACTAGTTGAATTTCCGAAAAAAAGGCGACCATATCAAGCTGTGTCGTAAGTGGGTCAGTCAAATAATGTAAACACAGGTAAAAGTCTACCACGAGCCCTTACACACAGATATACACACATACACACCCACACACATAAATATATATGCGGATATATGATTACGCTTACAAATAATGAGCAGAATTTGCACAACAATTCTGCATAAGCACCAGCATTCGCGCCGCCATAGAAGCTAAATTGGTTCTGGGACACATGCACATAAAGGTCTAGCTAATGAGGCCTACCAAACAAGTACACACACACACACACACACACATATATATATATATATATATATATATATATATATATATATATATATATATATATATATATATACATCGCTCTATACAGTCCATAGCCTAGTTGGATGGCCGTTTAGGTGGCCTAGGCCGCTAGGTCGATATCTGGATTGATATTCGGGCTTTGCTAGCCCATAATGCCAACCTGTCATTGTATTTCATTCCGCTTATCAATCACTGTGTTCAAACACACAAACATTGCCAAAGTCACAGTTTGTCCACATTCCAAATCAGGTCGAGCTAAATAAACTTATCAGGTCGATTACTCCAGAAATGAGGTGCACTTTCACATACCCTGTCTCGGCAAATAATCCTGCTGAAATTTAATAGCGGATGTCGTAGAAATCTATTCGAATAACGTATTTATTAAACAAGGAATCTAGATGAATCGAGAGTTAGTGGTTGTTTCAGCATATATCAGTAACAAATGAGCTGGTCAAATGATCGACCAGCCACAGGTTGAAGACCACTGAATGTGCACAGCAGCGGCCCGCTTCAGTCCTAAAACAACAAGAGAATGTGCTCAGTGTTTTCTGCAGAAAAAGACGAACACGCGTTTGTTGAAGCGTCAGCCAAGCCAAACATCACCGATAGCGATCGGTGCCAATTCCAACGAGCGCGTGCGTGCCCCCGCGTGTCTCAATTGGCTCACGCCTCATGCCAATAAGCCACATGTTGAAGGATGTTACACCTAGCAAGGTCAGATAACTGCTTCTACAAGCTCAACCGGCCGGTATAAAAATCTCACCTGTGGAGTCGTATTACGTTCTTGGATTGAGGATGTAACGTAAAACATCTACCTGACCGGAGCCTCTGTTTGAACGGCACCATCTAATAGAACGGAACATCTAATCGATTCAGATCAGATCTCTAACCTCGCCAGTTTTGATGAAATCTTCGCTTTTGTCTATAGCTATGACTGATTGATTTTTAATAGTGAATTTGTGATTAATTATCGGTAATAACCTTGTATTTGTGTCATTTGGTAAATGAATACGCATGCGTTACCTGGTTCTATTTTCATCTATAAAATATATACTGCATCTGCTCCAAATTCTGGCCAGCTGGTGGAAAAATAGAACGGAACCCTCTAATTGAACGGCACTACGGGGGAAGATTTAAAAAATAGGATGGTATGCCGCTTACATAAAGGTTTTACGGTACATTCCCTTCAAGGCAATGGGAAGTAAATCAACATTGAAATTGTCGCATGTCCTATAGATATTGACGCAATGTAACAAAAGCTGGACAACCACTGATTTACTATCATTCGCTATCGTTGGTTAAACAGGCTTGCGGGTAGCGAAAAGGAAACACGATACGAGGTGATTACAAATCAACTCTCCCCTGGTGCGTCATCCCAGTGAGCTGGATCGTATCGTGGAGGCGCCAATGTGATTAATATGAAATTGCTCTGTACCAAACGCCAGGCAACCTTGTACACACATACACATGCACACACGCACACAATTACGTGCATTAGGTAAGTTGACACCGCCGTTGGGATTAACCAGAAACCAAAGACCACTCACATCATTATGTCTTCTTCTACTCTATGACCGCCACACTCACAACCTCTGCCCGACCACTCCCAATCCCGCATTTTTCCATTATCTCGCTACCTCTCTCTCTCTCTCTCTATCTCTGTCATGCACATTTGCACAGCTCCACACATCAATCACACAGCAGTAACCAAATCGCTACGAGTGCCAGGGCGTGTTTGCGTGTGTGCATACGTGCACGTGTGTGTTGTGTGTGTGTGTGTTGGTGCGTCCGCAGACGAAACAATGACAAATGGTCGACGACCCAAATGGCCGGTCTAATGCGAGACAATATCTGCTGTCACACCACCTGCACTCGTGACGACAATGGCGTCGATATTCCACCATGGGCGGATAGACGGCACCGTCGCTGCGTCGCTTTCCACCCGTCGAATTCGACGACGAAGAGCAAGCGATCACATCGACACTGGACGACGAGACGCGAAGTCGTCGTATGATCAGTCGATGCTGGTGGCTGTCGGCCGTGTGGCGTCTCATCTGCTGTCGCTGCTGCGCAAGTAGCGATTCGGCCGAGCGACGCTGACAAACCCTCGACGTTGGCCCGTTAGCGGCCGACGACGGACGGCGAGCAAGTGACTGCTGCGCCAGTTGCGGAGACTGCGGAGTCGGCAGCGGCCAAAAGCCCACCGTCCACACCCGCCACAAGCACAAGCACATGGACAGCATGGCGCATAACCGTCAAGCTCATGACATGACCTCAGCGTAGTGGCGCGTGGGACAGCGGCACTGCATAGCGTCGTAGGAGGGTGTGATTCACAAGGCCGTTGAGAGCATAGCGAATGTGGACGTCCGTATAAAAAGCACCGCCACAAGGCGAATTCGACAATAACGATTAACACACACACAAGCTCACAAAAGCAGCCCAAACAAGGGACACACGCACGCGTAGCCACAAACTACTACTGCGACCAACGCTACGCTACTGACACTGTGTGACGCAGACACCCAAGCATCTACACACACCCACACACGCGCGCGCATACACACACACATACACGCTATCACACAGACATAGTGCACAGATATGTTGAGCTGTACATTCTTGGGTGGTGCGCGGTCGGTGTATGAATGTGTTCACGTGTGTATGTGTGTGTGTGTGTCTGTGTGTGAGTGAGTACACACACACACACACACACACACACGTTGTCCCGTCTCCATCACTTCTCTTGTCGACTTCTCTTCTACAAGAGCTTGTATTTACGGCCATTCTTATTACGGTGTTATTACTTAAACAATTCCACTCATCTATACGTCTATAACGAAAGCTATTTTTATTAAAATTACTCCTGTGCCTGTTTTTGTTTCTTCAAATTTCCTGTTATGACCTCTGCTATCCCTTCCGTCCCATTTAATCCAACCACTCCCAGCAGCCTTGTTCCTGTCTGCCATGTATTTATACATCTATATTTAAATGTGTGTGTGTGTGTGTGTGTGTGTGTGTGTGTGTGTGTGTGTGTGTGTGTGTGTGTGTGTGCGTGTGTGTGTGTGTACTTGTGCGTATGCGCTTTTGTCAGGGAATTATTGGAAAATGCCTTAATTGACTTGGAGAAACGATGGCGACTGCTGTATATGGCATCAGACATGTGAATACGTGTGTGTATATGTGTGTGTATGTGTGTGTGTGTGTGGCCACAGGAAAATCGTTAAGACACACACGTACATACACACACGCATATAGTCATTTGGGGCAAATGGCGATTTGGTTATTTTGGGGGTAAAAAATGATTTTGACCTTAGGAGAGTTGAAATCGCTATGTACGAGAAATGAGTGGATAAACTATTAGAGCAATCGTTTGCGGTCATTTCAGTGTATGAATCGTCTTTCTACGTTAAAAAATGAATGTGTGACACAATTTCTCCCAAAACCTTTCAAAACATGTTGCACAAAACATTTGCAATGTTTCAGAAAATTTGTCATAATTAACCACATGGACAAATTTTGGGGGTAATTCGCGATCGCTTCAAGAAACTGGGGCAATTGGCTATAGCTATCTCTTCCATAGCATTTATATGCAAGTATTAAGGACACCACATCATTCTGAAAGTGGGGCATATTACGATCGGTGTGGGGGTAATTGACGATCAGTGTAGCGATCGTCAATTGCCCCACACCGATCGTAATATGCCCCATCCCCGATTTCTATTTACCCCTATAGCGATCGTCAATTGCCCCGTGGTGCACCACGTGCGACGACGTCTTGCATTACTTCGAGGAAATGTACTTCGCGAAGCCCACCAGGAGCCATAGTCGACTAGAATACCGCGGCGGTCATGCAAACAACTTCACTTGGCTTGCATAGAGACTGTCCTACACTCCAGAGGACGTCGTGCGACCCCCTCACAAAAAAGAGGAGAGTCATTTCCATGAGCTGTTATAACTGATGAGAATTGCCACCAAAAGATTGCAGAGATGAACAAGTCTAAGACAAGACTTCGCAAGTAGGGAGCTCCTACTCAAACTGAGAAGTCTAGCAAGGAATAACCAAAGAAAAAGGCAAAAGTGAAAAAGAGAAAGTCGAAAGGGGATGATGAGGACTCGGACTCAACAGTGTCGCAATAACTGAAGCAAATACATCCAGTGAGTTATCTCTGGAAGACCTGCTGAGAGATGGCATTGAAGCCATGCTATAACGGAAGAAAACACTTCTTTTCGTAGAGTGTATCATGTATCATCCTTAAGGCCAGGCTAAGTAAGCTAGCATTGTAATGTGAGCTAGTTCATCTTTGTTTTTAGTTTGAATATATTTAGTTGATAATTTCTGTCTTTATCTATCATCTAGAATGTCAAATTACCTTCAAATTAACGAATTACGGATCGATCGTTAATTACCCTACGAAAATCGTCATTTACCCCACTGGGGTAAATGACGATCGCACCACTAAATTCGATCTCTATTTAAAAAAACAAAATTTTCAAAAGCTTTCAATACGGGGATAGAAGCACAGTGTACCAACACACTATGTGGTACTTAGTATGTTTTGCTATCGTCATTAGTATAAGCGCTGGTTAGATGTTAATGAAAACGATCGTCATTTGCCCCGAATGACTATACTCTAATAAATACACACACACACGCATACACAAGAACATATACACACACACACACACACACACAAGAACATATACACACACACACAGAGACATACAAACGCACACACACACTCTCTCTGTATGTGTCTGTGCAAGAAAATTAGTCTACAAAAATAATATATTCTGGCGCGAGAGATGAGTAAGCGAAAATTCGAATTGATCAAAATTGACAACAAGAACCGAAGTGAACGCTGCAAAAGGAAATGATAAGATTTGAATCTCTTTTTCTTATAGATCATTCACCCAGTCATTCTACAGTTCATTTTTACTTTCAATGTGTTTTATTTTATTTACCTGTTGATTGATATGTTTTTACTTATTTATTAATATTTATTATTGGTTGTCATTTATTGAATCACACATATATTTATTGTTAATTGCTGTTATTTATTGAGGAGTGTGGTCGGAGTGACATTATGGAGTGTTATCGGATGGAATATAATCCATTATTTATCAGAATTATTTACTTCAGAAAAGAAGAATTATATACTTTTCAAATTATCTTTTTCTCTACATCTTTTGGGCGCTTCCGGTATATGGTGTCACAGCAGGGTGGTAATAGTACTACTGCACTCTTCCCATGCTACTGGACTTGCCTGTAATAATAATAATATAAAAAATAATATAATTACTAATAATAATAATGCGCCACTAAATTTGCATTTGTACGATCTTTCGTTTCTGCTTTCAATTTTGTACTGACGGATTTCCGATTATCTGTCCGCATATTGAATTTGGACGTCATATTTACAATTAGGCCTCGATGTTGTCTAATATCGCCCAGGATTAGAGGTTTTTGACATGCAAGCTCATATGCAGTCGCTCGTGGCATACTCTTGCAACGGCCCCATTGCTGCCTCTATTGCAGATGACAAGTATTGCAGGAGAATGAGCGTGCGCTGACAAAATCAATTCCAATCTAATCAACTGATGTCGCACACACGCACACACACGCACGTCTCCAAAAGTTCATATATAGCGACCAATTCAAAGCGTGCAGAGCAGAAAAATGTTGCAGAGCAATGTTGCAGTGACATGATGCAGGATAATGCATGTATTAGTGAACGACAAGGATGACGGTGAGGTCATACGGGTTGACATCAACGCAGTTCATCAATCCGGCTCGTAGAGTGGCTGGCCTGGTAATATGCAGTAGCTACTGTCGATAGCTAAAAGCTAATAGCTAATAGATGGACGGCAAGCGGCTAACATTCAATCACCCGACGATTTGCTTGTATAAAAATGCCCGCACAACGTCATTCACAAAGCTGTAGTTCTATTCTTAAGCATGACACACACACACGACACACACGCCTTTCACCCGAAAGTCTCAAAAACGTTCACACACACACACACACACACGCACACACACACACACACACACACACACACACACACACACACGAACACCTCAGACACACAAGCACAAGAGTCATACATATGCACAATCACGCGCAGACACACACGCACACGCACACGCACACGCACACAGACAGAGAGAGAGGGATGTTCAATATGGTCATGATTCGGAGATGACTAGACAGCCATTAGGTCGACAAAAACCACTCGCTCCAGTAATGATGCTATTATGATGATCTGTATGAACGTGTCAATGTGTGAGTGTGTGTGTGTGTGTGTGTGTTCGATTCGTGCTTCTATCACGGTTGGACGGGGTTTTTTGTGTGTGGATTGCTCGGCCGTATGTAGAGTTCTTGTTTACGCAGCACAACGTTCTATTGCCATATATCACCGGCGCGAAAAAAAACCTGCACATCTTTATCTGGGTATTTTTCGTTTAGAACACACAGTGGTAGAGCTTCTTAATGAGCCATCTCTTCATTTTCCACAGCAGCGCTGATACAATCAATAAGTTCAGTTGCTACATCAAAGTAAATGTGTCAAGAGGTGAATGTAAACAAAAATAAACGAATTTGAATTGATAAAAACACAAATATTTGTCCTTCTGTCCGACCTTTAGCTTACCACTTGGCAACTCTTCCCTTCCCCACCAGTGGGGAATTCCCCACAGGTTAAGCCAATGTCTTGCTATCGGTATATACACGCCGATTGCGGACAAATAACATTGCAATCACACACAGACGAAGCAATGCAGCACGCGAGAATTCTCCCAACATATTGCATTACCGATAATACCGCCAACACAGAAGCGACCTGCTTGTACTTGAAAACATTTGAAAGCAAGAGGGTGGCGTTCTATTTGTCTATTTGACTATCTGATCAAAATTTTGGGAAGATACTGTAAGGTTGATGTATGGAAAATGAGCCAGGGAGCGTATGCGTATATATTTGACAAAAAACAGTGATTATTAGTAATTAATCAGAAATTAACATATATAAACAGTCAGCTATAGGTATTGTCAAATATGAAGTCATCAAAGTGACGTTTAATTAGAGGTGGCTTTCAAATACAGGTACTGGATTTGCATATATTCACCAGGAATCATCCTGTATTTGTGCACTTTATCAAATATATGTGTACAAGTTGCATAGTTTTTTCATCCATACAATTTCCTGTATCGTCTGAAAATTCTCACTAGCCAGTCGATATATAGAACGGCACCCTGTAATGCTCAGTCAAAATGAGACGAATACAAATCATATGCACGCATAAATGACAATACCTAACGGAAAAATCGAACGGAAACAAATTGCTCATACTATTTTCTGTAAATATCAATATACAGTCAATGTTTCATCAGTGTGACAGAGATGGACGTGAATCCTGGGGGGTATGGGGGGTATATATATCCCCCGACAAATGGGCTGGGGGGTATGAATATGCAATTATACCCCCCGATAATTCTGCTGAGTTCAGTTCATTGGGTATATCATCATCAAAATCAGCATAGAAGGCAAATGACAAAAGACCAAAAATGCAAGAAGTTATAAATATGTGAAGAATTATATTACGCAATGCACCCTTCATTGGGGTGGGTGCGTTGTGATTGAATAGGCTGAAAATAGTTGAGGATACCAACGCAATTGGCCGACTGAGTCAACTTTGAATACTAATACATGATGGATGTCATCCCCACGAGCCTCGACACAAATATACGCCCATGGTGACAGACACTAATAGCCCTGCATACCAATGGCGTCGCAAAGATTTTTCCGGTGGGGAGACTGGGGGTGGGATGGGGGGGTAGCTGAGGAATAAAGAATGACCATGTTCCCAATCTCTAGAATGTGGACACTTTTGTGTGCGCGCGAAAAATTTATAATCTTATTGAAAAATTAAGCTTATATTTAGAAAAATCGCCATTTCATAGACCAATGTCACGAATTTATATTGTCGTTTTTTAGCCAAGGATAAAACCATTATGCTCTCGCAGTTGGAACATATTGCATCTTACTACTCCAGCTTGTAGTGTCGAAGCGACGGCGAGCGAATCTGAGATGTGTCTTGACCCACACGTATATTAATATAACACACATACACAAGTGGACTGAACGAGACCTACACATAGACTGATTTTACTCTATAGCCTGACTAGTGATGCAAAAAACGTTTTTTTGCGTTTTTTGCAAAAAAAACATTTTTGTTTTTTGTTTTTTTTAGAATTAGCCCCAATTGTCATCGGATGTTAGATTTTAGTACATAGAAATGAGTTCAATTGATGTTTTGTACATCTTTACGTGTCTTATTTCAAGGATAATTTGATAATAGTATAAGAAACAAAAATACTTATCAATAAATACATCAGGAGACTGTTTGAAAGTGCATCCGGGTCCGGTGGTTTAGGTTTTTTTCATTGAGAAAACCCATGTTTTTAAAGATGGTTTTAATTATGTGGATGTGGTGGTTCTGTAGAACACAATGTGAGCCGTATGTTTGTATGTGTGTGTGTGTGTGTGTGTGTGTGTGTGTGTGTGTGTGTGTGTGTGTGTGTGTGTGTGTGTGTGTGTGTGTGTGTGTGTGTGTGTGTGTAACTTGCTAGAGTGTGTTTGTGTGAACTGTGTGTGAATGAGCGTGTCTCAATGGTTCAGTATGTCATGTTCGTGTCTGTATATGCGCGTCCCTGTGTGTGTGTATGCGTGTGTGTGTGCCTCAGGTTGTCGAGGGTGTGTTGACGGTGTATATCTGAATGAGTATGTGTGCTGGTGTGTATCGGTATATAAGTTCGTGTTATCCTATCGTTTGAGGCTGATTCTACCGAGAGCTGAAGCGCTGTCAATATAAAGACCAGTTGATTTCTGTATGTGGACCGTTCACCACATTTGGTGCCCCGAGTGATTGCTTCATCTTTTGCGACACCTATTTGAACTTGTACTCATTTCAGTCGTCAACTCTATCAGCATGCAGAACTCAGGTGAGCTCACAGATTCAATGCAGCAGATTTCGAGTCCGTTTGTTTCTGCCCATGTGGGAGTAAAACCACCTCCGTTCATGCCAGAGTCTGTGGCTGGATGGAGTGCTGTCCTGGAGGCACAATTTCATCTAGCCAGAATCACATCGGAAGAAAAACGTTTTTTTCATGCGATGGCTGCACTGCCTCCAGATGCGGCCGCCCGACTCAGTCCACAAGTTTTGGCTAGTCACAAGTATTCGGAGCTCAAACAGGCTTTGCAGAACAAATTCGATAAAACCAAAGCTGAAGTGATCGAAGAACTGATGTCAAGAATGCCACTACCAGGTCGACCGTCTGAGGCGCTGGCGATCTTCAGAGGATAGCGCAAAAAGCTGGTGCAGGTGAAGACATAGTGAAGTATAAGTTCTTGAAATCTTTGCCTACGGCCGTCGCTGCAGCCTTAGCGGCGCAACAGGACTTGAAAATCGAACACATGGGCCCAATAGCAGACGAATTGGTGCCGCTGATACAGACAGAACCGTGTTTTGCGGCACAATCGGAAAGTATGGGGACGACAGTAGCTCGCTCTAGCAGAGGGTACACCTCACAACGAAATCAAACCAGTACCAGCCATTACTTGATACCGAGGGAGCTGCGTCCATTTTTCGATGCTCAACGACCACAAGTGTGTAGAGCACACATTTACTTTGGAAATGAGGCTCGCACATGCAAAGTATGGTGCAAATGGCCTACAAAAAGACCTGGGATCAAGTTAGAGCCGTCATCTCGCACTGTGTCACCGGCGCGCCAAGCATCTTTGTCGGAAAACTGAGTAGGCAGATGAACGTGAAAGCGACCACTCATCTGCCACTAGTACAAGTCGCCACGCGAATATTTCTTCGCCCAGTGACATTCATCGTAGACACAGGTGCTGGTGTGTCACTCATGCCGAGACGCCTGGTGGCAGACAGACATCTAGACCCATCGCCAGTTCGAATTACCGCCGCTAACGGTCAAACAATTCCTGTATATGGTCAACTGCAACTACAGATCGAAATTCATGGTCTGCGGCGAACATTCAATTGGACGTTTGTCGTAGCCGACATTCTCACTCCTCTTCTGGGGACGGACTTCCTGGCGCACCACAGCTTGATAGTAGACTGCGGGAGGTGCGAGCTGCGTGATTCAAACACTGAGCTGGCCGTGTCGTGCAAAAGGTCATCAACGTTTTCATGTGGCATCATCATCAACGACTTGACCGCTTTTCCAAAAGAAATTCGCCCTATAATCCAACGGTATCAGTCCGTCATATCGTCTGCACCGAGTGGACCGCCTGTAAACGCCCCTGCAGCGAAGCTGGTTGTTCACAGCATTGAAACAGGCAGCGCCACACCAGTGTACGCTTCACCGCGGCGTCTAGCTCCGGAACGAGAGAAAGCCGCAAAACAAGCATTCGACGTTCTACTGAAAAATGGCACCGTGCGCCCGTCTTGCTCACCTTGGGCATCACTTCTGCACCTCGTCCCGAAAAAGTCACCAGGTGAGTGGAGAATTACAGACGACTATCGTGCGCTAAACACAAAAACAATACCAGATCGCTATCCGCTTCCACACATTCAAAATCTTTCATCCAAATTGCACGATATGCAAATATTTAGCAAAATTGATCTCCTTCGTGCATATTATAACATTCCAGTACAAGAAAAAGACATTCCTAAGACGGCAGTCACAACACCTTTCGGAATGTTCGAATATTTGTATTTACCTATGGGACTGAGAAATTCAGGAGCCACCTTTCAAAGATTCATGGACTCAGCTTTTCGGGAATTGAATTGTGTATTTATATATTTAGACTATGTTCTGGTGTATTCTCCAAATGAAGAAGACCACAAGAAGCATTTGGAGGCCGTTTTTGCAGTACTTGACAGGTACAAACTAAAACTGGCTCCCGAAAAATGTACATTTTACCAAAAACACGTCCAATTTTTAGGTCACCATGTGTCAGCTGAAGGTGTGTCACCACCCAAAGAACGTGTGTCAGCCATCATGGACCTGCCTCTTCCAAAAGACGCAGCTGAGCTGAGACGCATACTTGGCATGGTAGGATTTTTTCGTAGAATGGTGCCGCGATTTGCGCATATTACGTTTCCTCTCACAGAGATCTTGCGACTTCAACCGAAATCCAAATGTCTCGAATGGAACTCGGAGGCAGAGGCTGCGTTCACGGAGACTAAACAAGCGTTGCAGTCTGTAACGTGTTGTCTGGTTTATTGCACACACATGACTGCTATTGATACATACAATACTGACATACATGGCTGCAGGTGCACAGGATCGGGTTGCAACAGAGTTCTGCGAATAAGCCTGTCACACTCTACACTCTCTGACATGACGCCATACGGTACAGCACTTATACACATGCCACATCTCCTCTTCCCCCCAAAAAAACATATATGTTTTAAAACATTTCAAGTGACAAGTTGATATAAATAATGAATCACACACACACATATTGGTTTAACAAACATAATCATCAAGGTACGCTGGACGCCTGGTCTGACGCGACGATCTTCGTACAGGTCGTTGAAGAACCGGACTCAGCTTCGGCTCACTGATATCTTGAGCAGGAGAGCTGACGCCACTGTACAAATCTGGCTGAGTTTGACTGTCGAGCATCAGCTGCCTGCGATTCCGCCTGTATCTTACTCCATTCACAAGGACTTCATATGAACGGTGTCCTAAATAACGTAGGCAAATACCGGAAGACCATGTTGTTGAACCCGGTAATTTCATTCGTATTGCTGAGCCGATAGACAGTGGTACCAGCGGATGATGACCCACTCTAGTGTCGTACGCCTGCTGTTGGCGCCTTTTCTGCTCTTCTAACTTCTCTCGCACACCGACTGCCGTTGCAGGTGAAAGAGAATCGCGATGTGTCGGTAGTAACGTTCTGCATCTACGCCCGAACAGTATCTGACTTGGCGAGTATTTCGTACCCTCACTGGGTGTGTTACGCCAGATCATCAATGCCCAAAGTGGATTTTCATGAGAAGCGCTGGCTTTACGGAAGAGTTGTTTTACCGTTTTTACAGCATTTTCAGCCTTCCCGTTTGATTGGGGGTACCTCGGACTTGACGTGATATGTACTACGTCTGTTTGATGCATGAATTGTTTGAACTCATGGGACGAAAACTGTGGACCATTGTCCGTGACCAATACTTCTGGCACCCCGTGACGAGCAAACTGAGTAGTTAAACACGAGACAACTGCTGCAGTTGTCACACGATGAAGGAGATCGACTTCTACATAATTACTAAAATAATCAACGGTTACAAGATAACACTTTCCGCTCAATTCAAAGAGATCTGCCGCTAATTTTTGCCACGGACGTTCCGCTATAGTGTGTGGCATCATGGGCTCAGATGGTTGCTCCTGTCTATAGGACATGCAAACAGTGCAGTTCAATATCATGTTTCTAACCTCAGACGCCATGCCCGGCCAAAACACGTTCTCTCTGGCATACCTCATGATTGACGCCAAGCCAATATGAGCGCGATGAAGCCTGGAGAGGACACCTGCCCGTAGCGACTTGGGAACCACTAGCTTACCATACTTAAACGCTAATCCGTCCTGGGACGTCATTTCTAAACGAAATGGCCAGTACTGAGCGACATCAGCAGGTAACATGGATCTACGAGACGGCCACCCCGATTTGGTGTACTCAATTACTTGTCGGAGCGAATGATCATTGTTCGTTGCCTCCTGATAGACCTGTTTACGTTCTGGAGAAACAGCTAGCCCTGAACTCAAGTTTATATTCTCAACTTCAACACTTGCCACGCTCTGAACAGTATTACTCGCGTTAGTGCTGCGACTCAAAGCATCAGCCACTGGAACACTTGCACCTGGACAATACACCAATGTGAAATTATAGCGTTGCAGCGATAACAACATTCTTTGGAGCCGGAGTGGGGCGTCACACAACGCTTTTTGTTAAATTGCAACTAACGGTTTGTGATCTGTTTGCACCAAAACAGATCTGCCATAGACAAATTGATCCAGTCGGTTCATTGTAAAACTGACTGCCAGCAATTCTTTTTCTATTTGTGAATACGCACGCTCAGCTGACGTCAGTGATCTGCTGCAATAAATTACGGGGCGTCCCTCCTGTAGTAGTACTCCCCCTAGTCCTGTGCTCGAAGCATCACATTGTACAGTAGCGGGAAGCTCGGGTCGGTAATACGTGAGCACCGGGGCTCTGATCAAAATATGTTTTATCTTGTCAAATGACTTCTCACACTCCGTACTCCAATACCACTCATATTTCGCTTTCGTAAGCTGCCTAAGAGGAGCAACTACCGACGACACGTCAGGAATATATCTCGAGAGGTATGCCACCATTCCCAAAAATCGCTTCAACTCTGCCAAACAGGTAGGCTGCGGATATTTAGCAACGGCTTCAACCTTTCTTGGACTCGGACTCATGCCACTATCATTAAACACATGTCCCATCCACTCTACTTCCTTCAGTTGGTATCTGAATTTCGCTGTATTCAGTTTCAAATTTCGCGAACGGGCTGTCTGGAGAAACTCAACTAGGTTTTTATCGTGGTCTGCTACTGCTTCCTCATATGTGTCCCCTTTTCCCGAGACTAGAAAGTCATCGGCTATAACTTCTACTCCTGCCAAGTCAGTGATCATTTCGTGCATTAATCGTTGCCAAATTTCGGGTGCGCAAGATGTTCCATAAGGCAGACGACACCACCTGTACCTACCAAACGGTGTGTGAAAACAGCATAACCTGGAAGATTGTTCTGACAATCCTACATGTAAAAACGCTGAATGTACATCAATGAGAGAGAAAACTTTCGCCTTTGAAAGTCGATACGCAACCTCATCTACCGTTGGTGTGGGGTAATGAGCCCGTCGAATCGCCTTATTCAAAGATCTGGGATCAAGACACAACCTGATATCGCCTGAAGCCTTGGGCACAATAACTATGTTGGATACCCATTCTGTTGGCTCGACCACTTTGGCAATTATTCCTTGATTTTCGAGGCTATTCAGCTTATCTCGAAGTTTTTCTCTCACATGTATACGCACACGCCTAGGAGGTTCAACCACAGGAACAACCGTGGGGTCTACTTGAATTTCAAAGTCCTGGCAAATCAGCCCAACTGTATTGTCATCGAAAACATCAGCGAATTTATGCATTACGTCTTGCTTATTTCCGGCTGTCATAGGCGATTGTGTCAAACCTGACAGTGTGGTTGCAGACGGTGAATTATTCTGCGAGTTGTGTACCATGCTGGGCCCGGGCACGTAATCAAGTGGGTCACAATCGAGCACTGATATAATACCCATGCTAACCGAAGTCTGCAGACTGAGGACCGGAAAAACATCAGCGTCCACTACATAACACAACATATTTTGCAGATTATCATTTACATGTTTCTTAACTGGGACCGATATTTTACCCACAGTGGATGTGAGAGCACCGTTATACATTCGAAGCAGCATTTTTGACGGTTTTAAACTGACCATTTCAACATCACCAGAAAATTGTTTATAGGACTCAACAGAAACTACATTTAGTTGAGACCCTGAGTCAACGAGAAATTTGATCAGTTTACCGTTCTGCGTGATCAATGTTTTGAATACTTTACTACCGACACTGCTACTCTCCATACCCACTGACAGCGAATCTTGCAGCTTATTGTCCTGCAGTGTCTGCACGTCACGTCTATGACTCATCGCTCGACTGTCTCGTGTTGCAGGGCTATCGCTCTGAGCGACCGCTCTTTCCCTGGTGGGTGCACTGCGACGCTCACCGCTCTCGCCAGCACGTGCAGCGCGACACTCGATACTGCCTGCAAAATGGTGACGGCGTCCGCAGACTCGGCAGAGGCGGTTCCACGCAGGACACTCGGACCGTCTCATTTCGTGCCTGCGCATACAAAAACGGCACTCACTTCCACCAGTTTGACGACCACCGGCTGCAGATGATGATGATGATGACGAAGTAGCAGCACACACGCCTGAAACTGGAGGATCCACGTTGGTCATGACCAGTTGATCTTGACGCGACGCCTCCTCCGTCAGCGCCGTTGAAATAGCTGAGGCCAACGTCAGGGATGAGATTTTCAACAGCGTTTGTTGCGTTGATTTGTCGTATACACCGATGCATATTCTGTCGCGAATCATTTCATCAGTGTTAGTGAACTCACAGCTAGCACTGAGATTTCGCAACGCAGCGACGAACGCCGTGACGCTTTCCCCTGGCTGTTGAGCACGGTTGTAGAATTTGAACCTCTCCATAATCACGTTCTTGTGTGGCGCACAGTAATTCTCGAACTCGGCAATCAATTCGTCGAGAGTGCCGCCCTCCTCCGACCACAAAAAATGAGAAGCCACTTCTTGTGCAGCTTTTCCGGCACAATTAAAAAAAGTGCCAATTTGCATCGCCATTGGCTTGCTGGATAACTCCCTAGCGGACGCATAATACGTCCAATCTCTTTTCCAGGTGCGCCACGTATTCGCCAACGTTGGAGAGCTGAGATCTAGCTCATCCGGCTGTCTGCACGACATAGTTACTCCACGATACCACCAACACAATAACGATAATAATGGGACGCAGGTCCGAAACTTCTGACACCATGTAACGTGTTGTCTGGTTTATTGCACACACATGACTGCTATTGATACATACAATACTGACATACATGGCTGCAGGTGCACAGGATCGGGTTGCAACAGAGTTCTGCGAATAAGCCTGTCACACTCTACACTCTCTGACATGACGCCATACGGTACAGCACTTATACACATGCCACAAGTCAGCGTGCACACTTGTCCATCCGTGCATGAAAAGTATAGAGTTCCAGCTCGTGACTGACTGTTCTGGATATGCTGCAGGTGCTGCGCTCTATCAACTAGTGCAAGGCCATCCGAAACCAATATCATTTTTTTCCAAAAAACTTTCAGAACCACAGAGAAAATATTCCACGTACGATCGTGAATTGTTGGCTGCTTATCTTGCAGTTCAACACTTTCGTCACTTGCTCGAGGGCCAGCATGTAGAATTATTTACGGATCACAAACCCATGGAAAGTGCTTTCAGAAGCACAAAATCAGCCAAATCTGATCGACAGCAAAGATACTGGAGCTTCATCACCGAGTACGTCTCAAATGTACACCATGTACGAGGTGCTGACAATGTCGTTGCCGATTGCTTATCACGCAACATCAACAGTGTGAGTGTCGATGTTTGTGATCTACCCAGTATAGCTAAGGCTCAGAGCGTAGACGATGAAGTGCAGTCATTGAAATCGAGGTTAAAAATTGTTCAATTGAATGACAATCTTAACCTATTATGTGAAACTTCGTCGATGCAGCCGAGACCGTATCTGCCCAAGGAATGCCGACTGACTGTGTTTAAACAGCTCCATGAGTTCTCACATCCAGGCATGCAAGGCAGTGTGCGACTTGTGAAGTCTAGGTATTTTTGGCCCGGCCTTGACAAAGATGTGAAATTGTGGGTGAAATCTTGCCTGGATTGTCAAAAATCCAAGGTACACCGCCACACGAAAGCACCACTCTCGCCATTTTCGATGCCGTGTTCCAGATTTGAGGTGGTTCATGTTGACAATGTCGGCCCGCTGCCGCCATGTACCGCACCTGGCCACACATTTGCTTCACCGTACAGGTACTTGCTTACGTGCATCGATAGAGCGTCTCGTTGGGTTGAAGCAGCGCCTTTAACGAGTATCACTGCCGAGTCTGTCGCACGTGCATTTTTTTCCGTATGGGTGTCTCGGTTTGGTGTGCCTCTGCACATAATAACAGACCGTGGCCCCCAATTCGAAGCTGCACTCATGACATCATTGGCGCGGACTGTCGGCTTTCACCGATTGAGAACGACCTCATATCACCCGCAGTCAAATGGATTAATCGAGAGAGTACACCGAGTGTTGAAAACCGCCATCGTCGCCCGACGACAGGAGTGGATGGACGCTTTACCTGCTGTACTGCTGGGTATTCGGATGTTGCCGGCTGAGACGGGTTTCTCTCCCTCCACAGCTATCACAGGTGCACAACTTTTATGTCCGCGGGTCAGCATAGATCCGGCGTCACCATCAGCAGAGCGCCACGACTTTGTGCAGCAGCTGGTGCGGCATATGCGCCAAATGGATTTCTACTCACTGTCAGCTGGCAGCGCACATCGCACCAAAGCGACGTATGTGCCACGCGACTTGTCTACCTGTACACACGTGTGGGTTCGCGTAGATAGAGTTCGACAGCCACTGGAGGCTCCATATCGTGGCCCATTTCGGGTGGTACAACGAACATCACATGTGTTTCAGATCGAGTTACCTACTGGAGAAATTGACGCGGTGTCCATAGAACGCCTGAAACCGGCTTACTTACCGCAACCATCACAGTACCAGCATACTAAGCCTCGCTATGTGCTGTCCGACGGGCCGTCTTGCGTGCAGAATGATTCAAGTGAACCAACTGCACCCGATACCACCGCCTCTGCGAGAGCACGTCAAAGCAGGAACACACAATCGCCGACTGGTGTAACTATCTCAAATGACGAAACTGCTCTGTCGACGCCTGGTCCGCAATTATTGAATTGCAAATAATTGATCTGCTGAATGAAATGATGAAATTTATTATAATCAACGTGGTTCATTTCTGGTAGGAAAAAAGTAATATGTAAAAAATAATAAAAAATTATGCAACCTGTTGTTATTTTTAAAACAGTTTCAGATTTTAGCATAAAAACGGTTCTCAAACCCTGCTTTCTTACACAATGATTAACCCAATAATTGAATGCAAGAATATACTGTACATAGAAGTGCCGCACAGTACTGTGCAAGCAATGATATTAGGGCTTTCATACACATTCTAACAATTATATTGTGCATATTTAATGATAATTCAATTTGATAGGGTCACTAATAGCATGAATAACCCATGTTTTGAAAAAAATAATTCATTTAACATCCCAAATATATCATTTCCATAATTTGAATTCTTTGCATGACTCTTAAAAAACCCAAAAAGAACGTGTTTTTTGGTCGCGTTTTTTTTTAAAAAAAGTTTTTTTTTTTTAAAAAACGTCGGTTTTTAAGGTCGCATCTCTAAGCCTGACCCCGATTGTACGTTGCTGACATGCGTGCCTTCCTCTGATTGGTCCATTTCACAATCGTACGATACACGTCACAACACATAATTGAATTGGCGCGCCATCTTTACAATCGCAACACATCGCTAATTTATAACTCACATGATACAAGACACTGCACATCTATATAAATACCCCGGACAATTGAAGCATTTTACAAAAAAGAACCCGGACAGGACGGGGAGCCTCCAAAACGAGCACATGTCCGGGAAAAAGAGGATTTGGACTTGTCACCCCACGAGACATGAGCATGAACTACACTCGAAATGCTCATGGTAAAGATATATTATGGTTGGTTCAGGCAGACATAACACATTTTGGGAGGAGGCTTCAGCCCTAAACCCCCCTGGCGCCGCCACTGCAACATATTGTCCAGAAAGAAGTGACTTTGTCCCATAGCGAAATTGTCAGGGCCCATGCTTGCTTGTATGCCGACATTGCTTAGATCGGTGGAAAATTGTTTTTATTTCCATCTCACAACTCAATAAAGAACAAAATTGTCCTTGAAAATGTATTCTGCCCATTTTATGTAGAAGCTACATAAGCGAACGACAAAAACAAAACGATACAGTGAAAAAATACGAAGATGAAGCTTGACAACATTGATTTGCTGTGTCCTGGGATATCTATACTCAACGGTGGCGGTGTATACAATATGTAAGATTAAGGTGAAAGTTTAAAGGCCTAAGTGGCAGCTGCTACACGGGAAGAAGCCGAAGCTTATGAACACACAGGTGTGCCCCGTGCAGCTGGCTGCCACCGCAGAACCGACTCTCTCCACGCTATGGCGCCACAAGAACGTAAGGCGTATTAGAGAGGGCCACCTCCCCAGAATGCATGGCACAACATATGACTGATATCTGGTACCATCATTTTCTGCTGGGTGGACAGGGGCTGTGGGATTATAGAATTCGCCCAATGAAATTCTGCTCCGCCGGGTTCCGAACCTCGGACCGCTTGTGAGGCGGGTGTGCTAACCACATTACCGCGGAGTTCACAAGGTAACGTTTTGTAACGTATTGAATTAAAATCAGTATCAAACCAGAATAATAATGTATTAGCAAGCCGCACAACTTCCGTCCGTCCAGCCCTTATACAGTAACAGCCCTCTTATCCGGCATCAACTGGACCGCCGACATGCCGGATACTTGAAAGTGCCGGATACTTGAATAGAAGCAAAACTATGTCCACAATCACCACCCTACACTCACGCATCTTACCATAACAAAGAGCAGCTGATACAATACTGCTGTAATCAAAGCCGCAGATTCTGCTTATATTCAAAGCCGTACAAATATCTGTGAGTGGGGCTAAAGGCGTGGGCAATATGTTCACCTGAATTTGAGCGTTTTTCAACCCAGTAGTGTATTCATCAGACAGTGAGCTTTGATTAGCCAGTGGTTTTCAACATAATTTTCAACTTAGTGGTTTGAATGGTGCGAATGATTTCAGAGTACCAACTCGGGGAAAATGTGCCGGATACTTGAAGGTTCCGGATACTCGGATGCCGGATAAGAGAGCTTATATTGTATAACCATTCCCGCAAAACCACCTTGTCATTCTCGACACAAAAGCCCAACATACACAGCGGGCTTACACACAGTATACATAATACTGGACGGAGGGGAGTTGTGCGGTTTTGAAGTACAATATTGCTCTGGTTCAGTACAAATTCGAATTCAATACGCTATATTCCTCAATCACTTCCTCTTCATCCTTCAGTAGATTTCCCTCCTCACTTCGTAAATATCTTTTTGCTAAATCTGTTGATCCCACTTCTCGCTCTCTTACACCTTACGCTTCCCTATGACTCTAATTTACAATTACTTATGTTTTTATATATTTTCATTTTATTTATCTCCATTTTTTTCCTTTCTGTGAATTTTTTCTTTCTTTTCTCACATCTTGATATCGTGTACTGTTGTTTCTCATTGTTGTCTCTTTCGCGCTTGTTTCTTTGTGAGCGCTATATAAATACACTAGCGACAAGTTCCGCACTTCGTGCGGTTATGGTCGCTAGTAGATCCGCACTACGTGCGTCTCGTAGCTTCGTTTGTAGTATTGTAAGTGATGCGGTCGCCTTGAGTTTTGTCTGGGATAGCAATGCAAATATGATGATAATGCACTTGAAGCAAATGTTGCACAATCCGTGTGCACGACATTATATAAGTTCGCATCGCACATACAGACGCACACGCATACAAACACTGACTGCACACGTGTTCGTTCATAGAATTTCGGCACACGGACACACATACCAATACAAAATGCAAAACGGTATCGTGTGTGCAATTCCTGGGAAGAATTGCAAAATTATGCAAGAACAGTTCGCAGAAAAGATGTGGTGGCAATCTGGCAGGGAAGTTTCTAGCAATCGCTCAACTGAATGACAAAAGTGAGTAGAATAAAGGTAAAAAACAAACACCAATAGAAAAATATATGATAATTACAATTACAATATTGGTAAGCTACACATATACACTTGAAAAACGCTTCTGGAACACGCACATGCACGACGATGTACTTAATTAAACACTCCGTTTTACTACGCACTCTGCACGCCACTGTGCATTTGCAAACGCTCGCTGCAATGCACGTGAGTCATGGTATATCGACACACAGACACACACACCAATATATACATCAGTGTGCCGTTCTGTACACTGTGTATGTATGTGTGTGTGTGTGTGTGTACGTGTACCTGTATGTGTATGTGTGTGTGGGCATCTATGTCAGTGTGTATGTGTGTGTGTGTGCATGTATGTCAGTGTGTATGTGAGTGTGTGTGTGCCTGAGGTGGCAATCTCGCATGGGCGTTTCTAGCAATCGCTCAACTGAATGGCGCAGTGTGTAGAATAATGGTGAAAAACAAACACCAGTAGAAAAATAAATGTTAATTACAATTACAATATTGGTAAGCTACACATATCCACTCGAAAAACGCCTGTGGAACACGCACATGCACGACAATGTACTTATTTAAACACTCTGTTTTACTACGCGCTCTGCACGCCACTGGGCATTTGCAAACGCTCGCTGCAAACGCTCGCTGCAATGCACGTGAGTCATGGCATATCGACACACAGACACACACACCAATATATATACACCAATTTGCCGTTCTGCACACACACACACGTACGTTGAGCTTTATCATTATAGATTGTTGTTGTATATATACCAATAGGAAATTTCCAAATATAGATGGCGCTAGCTGATGTTTTAACCTTTGATTTCCGTTGTTTGTGTATTTTCATGTTGGTCGCACGCAAGGCAAATATCTTATTGCAGGTTAAATATCACAGAGCCGTCTCCTGAAAACCCCGGCCAGGGCCCCCGACAGTGGCGGATCCAGAGTGCAATTTTTTTAGGCGGGGGGCTGAATCTTGGAGGCGATCAGTCATGTACATGCATTGTGGCGTGTCGTGCATATTATATTTGTTATATAAATGTGTGCATATTTAAATGTTGTATCGTTTTTAATATTGCTATAACAATTGTCAGCGCGCAATAGTACAACCAGCAAGCACGCACGTTGTGTGTGTATGCGTGCGCGTATGCGTCTATATGTATGTGCCGCATGTGTGTGTATGATTGTGTGGCATCCCGGAGACTACCCCAATTGAGACAATGTCTATTTGAGACAAACCTCACGGTTGCTCTCAACCTCTAAATAATTCGACCCGTGCCATGGGCGCGCCAAGACCATACCGCAGTTAGAAGTGCCAGTTGGAGACAATCCGCTAGAGGGCGCTGAAACTGGCCGTTTGAGACAAAAAGCGAGAGTGTGGGAAGTTCGCTAGGCAGAGCCTGTGATAATAAGCCGCTCAGGCAACTTGCCGTTGTTAACGAGCACTTGAAGCAGTCGAGTCTAGATATACGCCGTCAAAATTCACCGACTACATCCGACTAAACGGATACTGAATATGTCTACTTACAAATTTGTATGTTTACGGATACAATACTTTGTATACGGAAATAGTAATTTGTACGGATGCTGAATATGCTTACTGGTTAATTTGTATGTCTATTTGTTATTTGAATCAGCAGCAAATAGACAAATAGGCATTTAAATGACGCTGACAAGTTGAAAAAACAGGTCTTATTCTAAATCACTGCTTTCATCGGCTTCAATTATTTTGCTAGCAGATGCAAAGTTTAAATATAGAAAAACTACGCTGGTATCGACTTTCTCTTTTCAAGGAACCAATATATATGGGAAAAAATAGATACACGTACGAAATATAAATTGCGAGTTTTTTGCAGTTACTAATTACTAGTTACTATTAATTCTCTGGTTAGGTTAGGTTGTTTTCAGCCCCAGTAATAGGTAGTTAACGTTCTGTGCAAAACGAACTCTTCCTACAACAACTATAGGTTAGGTTAGGTTAGGTTAGGTTAGGTTAGGTTAGGTTAGGTTAGGTTAGGCGAAACACTGATGCCGTATATTTCATGTCCACTTTTAGCTCCAGCACTAGTTTAACTTGTGTGCGCCTATGCTGCCAGCTGGATTAGGACGGCAAAGAGAGAGTATGGGAGCACAAGGAAATGTTGTCTCAAATAGACTTTGTTCCAATTGGGGCCATGTCCGTTTGTGTGTGTGCGTGTTAGCTTGCGAAAATAGTTCGACCAATCACAGTAGCCTACGTGCTGGCGTGATCACTAGGGCTGTCAAAAAGTAATCTAAAAATCACAAAAAGTAACTTTATTTTCGAGAAAAAGTAACCTAAAAAGTAACCTAAAATAACCTGAGTTTTAATGTTATTATCACTTTTGTATCGCTTTATCACATGTTTATCACGCCTTTGCTGATTAGTGCGCTATATGAAATACACGGGTTGTTTGTTTGTGAACATAAAAACTAACCTAATAACCTATAAAAAGTAGCCTAAAAATCACCTCATTCAAAAAATCTCAATTTCCGTTTGCAGTTCTGAAGGAAGAAAATACAGCGGTCCTTCTTTTCTATCCTCTTTCCGAGTTGGTACTATTTTTCCACCCTCTCTCCGATCTGGTACCATTTTTACAACAAACCACCAAAAGTGACTTAATATTATTTGGCTAACATCGCGAAAAGGAGCATGACCATCAGAATATAATTTAAAGAGGAAAGCTAATACAAAAGTGAAATACACTAATTGCAAATGTAAATATTTGTAGTAAAGGTCGCAATAATGTTCTTTATATTGTTTCAATGAAACTTTTTTATCAAATAGCACGTACTAAAGCTTGTATAATAGTGTGAGCGTAAACACTGCGTCCTCCCAAATGTAGCACCCTGTGCTCACAGTCATATAGATATCAAACGTGGGAAAATGGCACTATCTCACGCCCTGAAAATCACGTGCTAATTCCTGTTCAAGTAAATGCGTACTGTCAAGTGCTACAGTGCAGTATCTGATATAGAGAGCTCACACATCGTACCACCACGCTATACCACGCTCCAAACATCTCACGACATCGTATAAATTCAGAAATTCGTATAAATTCATTCATGTACTTGGCTCCAACATTTACAAGACGACATCAATTGGAAAATACAGCATAAGCCGCAGTGGCTTGTTTGCTTGCCATTTGAACAAACGAGACACGTCATATATTCTGAACTCAATAGCAAACGCAGGTAAGACAACGACACTGGTCCAATGGACCCACACAACACGCGCGTACACACTCGAACACAATCCAATAGATACTCTCGTCAACGTCCTTCAGACGCAGACCAAAACCCCCTTTGTCACGAGCTTCAGTTCAACGGGCTCATTGACCCCGCAATGCGATGACTCATCGAACTGCGCTCACTCACACACGCCCCCCTAGTCATGGACATGACTTAAATTTTACCGCTGAGGACGACGGGTGTTTCTTGACGACCGCCGAAGTTGACCCTCTGCTTGTTCCTTTTCCGCTTCATCACTTGTTGGTGCAATGTGAGTACGTTGTCCATTTTCGGCTGAATCTTGATTGACGTGACCGTGTCTGCGACGTACATGTCGCCGGTTTCGAGCTACGACTCGTCCGCTAGCCATCTTGATTAAGTAGCGTCGGTGAGGTAGCTGCTCGATCACAATCCCATGCCGATTCCATTCCTTGGTGATGTGGCATTGTATCGCTACGTGACTTCCTGTCGCGATGTCACTTAGATCTCGAGCACTCTGGTTGTACTTTTCGTCTGTCTTCATTATTCTGTCCTGTTCACGTTTTTCGATCTGCTCATTTGATTGCTGCCACATGCCTTGAAATTGGCGTCGGTGTGCAGGGATGAAATCTCTAACGGGACGGCCATAGAGTATTTCTGCAGGTGACCTTCCATCTGGTCCAGGTGTGTTTCTTTGCTGCAATATCCCTCTGCACCAATCATGTTCGTTCAATTGTTTTTTGTCTTCACACCAACACTTTTTTATAAGAGCTTTTGCTGATTTTACTGCTGCCTCCGCCCTACCATTAGACTGCGGATAGTGTGGTGAGGAGCAAACATGTGAGATTTTCCACTTGTTGACGAATTGATGGAACTCGCCAGATGTGAACTGAGGTCCACCGTCTGAATACAATATCACTGGTACTCCCACCATGCAAAAATTTGTGCGAAGTGTCGATAAAAGTTTATTTGTGACGGATGCTTGTCCAAGGTCGTTGCCAAATTGCCAGCCAGATAGATGATCCACCAGCACCACGAATTTATGGCTTCCGTATTCGGCAAAATCGACCGAGACGTGTTCAAGCGGTCTTGTAGGTTTCTCGTGATGGCGGATGGTCTCTTTTGGTTGTGATGGTAAGTACACTTGACACTTTTTGCAATGTTTTGTGATGTTGTCAATATCTACGTCGATCCCGGGCCAATAAGCAATATCCCGCGCACGTAGTTTTGTTTTTTCTTTACCAGCATGACCAGCGTGAAGTTGTTGTTGAAGTTCTTTTCGTATGCCCGCTGGTATGACGAGCCGTCTTCCATAAAATATGAAGTCAACATCAATATAGAGATGCTCGTGCACCGGCCAATATCGACTGATAATTGGGTCCACATCGCATTTGCGAGTGGGAAATCCTTCCATTATGTTTTTTCCCAGCATTTTCATCTCGGTGTCGGAAGCGGATATGTCTTGCAATTTTAATCATTCAACATCTGATATAGCTGCGTCGGTCGAAATTGTCGCTATGGTAGAAAATTCTTCACCCATTTCTCCGGGAGCAGCAACGGAAGATACAGGAAAACGCGATAACGCGTCCGCTGCGGCGTGATCTTTTCCTGGCGTCCATTGTGCCGAGAATGGTGCAAGCTCTTCAAGCCCCAATCTCAAGCGCTGAATTCGAGGGTTCGCTAGGTCATCGATAGATTTTGAGTTTAAAATCGGTACCAAAGGACGATGATCAGTGATTACTTCAAAATGTTGTAGACCGGAGAGAAACATGCGACATTTTCTGAACGCCCAAACAATAGCCAACAACTCCAGCTCAATAGCAGCATATCTAGATTCCGCATCAGTGAGGAAGCGGGAGCCACACTGTATGACGCATAATTTGCCGTCATCTTGTTTCTGCTGCAGGACAAATCCCAAGCCGTGCAGTCGGCTGGCGTCCGTGCGTAAGAAAGTCGGAGCATCTTGCTGAAAATATTTGAGTATTGTCGGTGATGATGGAGCTTCACGAGCTCGTTTGAAGCGCTCGGTGTGGTGATTTTCCCAAACAAACACTCTTTTTGCGCTCAATAAGTCGCGCAGAGGTGTGAGCCGTTTCGATAGCTCAGGTGAAAATGATCCGATCTGATTGCACAATCCGAAGAACGATCTCAGACCTGTTATGTCGGTTGGAACCGGAAATTGCGCAATGGCATCATACAAGTCTGGGTCAATGCTGTACCCTTCTGCGTTCAGCACAAATCCGGCGAGCTTTCACCGTGTTTGCATATACTGCGCTTTAGTAATATTCAGTGTGATACTTTTCTCGCGACATCTCAACAAAAAACTACGCACGCGCGTCTGCAACTCCTGCTTTGTGCGGCCGTATATTATGACGTCATCGACAAGACGCTGGATGCCCGGCAGTCCTTCCAGTGATTCATCCATGCGCCGATTGTAATGATCTGATATGGAAGAGATACCATATGGAGCGCGCTTGAACATGTATCTGCCGTTCGGTGTAATAAACGTCGTGAGTGCTTGGCTGTCAGCATCGAGCGGACATTGATGATAACCTTTTTTCGCATCAAATACTGCGAAAATTTTTGCCTCTGACGCAATAATGCAACGCATTCTGATGCAACGCATTCCGAGGGAGTGCCGGACTGAAAGAGTTCACGTTTCACACATTTGTTCAATTTGGTGAGGTCCACACACAGACGAACACCTCCATTTTTTTCGGCGTGACTACAATTGGTGAGCACCAATCTGTAGGTTCAGTTACAGGTGATATAATTCCTTGTTCTTGTAATTGCTGAATCTCCTCTTTCAGTCCTGGTTGTAGTGGAAGTGGTACTCTGCGTGGTGCTGAGACACTATGCGGAATCGCGTCCTCTCGCAATTTTATTTTGAATGTCTCGCCAGTCAGAACTATAATTTCATCGCTGAACACATCTGCAAATTCACTGAATATGTCATACGAGTGCGATTTCATTTGATTCACCTGATGTGCAGTTTCACATGGCATACACGGTGACATTTGTACAGGGTAATTTACCGGAATCAAACGTAGCTCACGACAAACATGCCAGGAGAGAAGGAGTCCATGAACGCCTTCTACGACAGTAATGTCTACCGTAGTCGATGCGTTGCCAATGGCGATGGTGGTTTGAAAGACACCCATCGAACGCATTTTGGTTCCGTCTGCTGCAATGGGGCTTTCAGTACTGGCTTTCAATCTGACATTCTTCAAATGTTTCATGATGTCAGTGCCGGCGACTGTAATGTCTGCTCCGGTATCTGGAAGAGCCGACACACGAATTTGACCCCCATGCACGACGTCCACCTTTGGTGCTTTTACAGTGGTTACGTATGAAACGACTGCTGCAGAGACACGGTCGTTATCTGTACATTTCTGATGCGTCTTTTTGTTTGTGCTAATCACGCTACGGCACTTGATTTCGAAATGACCAAATTTACCGCACCGTTTGCATTGTTTTCCGAGCGCTGGACATTTTTCGCTCGCTTGGTGGCGACGTCCGCATCTTGTGCACTCGTTCGTGTCCCTTCCTGTGCGCCTATCATGCGTCACAGTGGGGAGCCTATGTTGCACTTTATTGACGTGAGTATCCCGACTGTTTTCGATCAAATCTGTGTCGCGGTTGGCTGCCTCTTCAGCTCTGCATATCTCAACGGCTGTAGATAGCGTTAGATTTTTCACGCTGCAAAGTTTTTCCACTCTTGCTGTGTCTCTGACACCGACGACGATGCGATCGCGGATCAAGGAATCCCGACATTGGTCACAGAAATTGCAAGTGGTGCTCATCTCTCGGAGGCTGATCAAAAAATCTTCGAAGCACTCACCAATTTTCTGAGAGCGGCCGTTGAAGTTTTTCCGTTCGATGACTTCGTTTACCTGGCCTTTTGCATACTCTGCCAGCATACGAACGATGACGTCGACGTTGTCTTTGTCGTTTTCATCTATTTGGAAATTTCTCACTGTTCTCAGCGTTTCATCGCTAAGGCACGATCAAAGTACTGCGGCCTGCATTTTTCTGGGTTGGTTTTGAAGACCGGTCAATAGCACATAATCTTCCCAACGATCTTTCCACACGAAAAATGACTCGCTCCGGTCAACACTCAGGTCCAGTTTTTCGGGCATAGGGACTCTCCCGGCCCATACTGACGTTTGAGACGGCTGCATCTGATGAGACGAGCTTGCTGTGTCAACTGTCGGCTGCGCCATGTTCAAGTTGTAGTCAATGGTTAACCGAGACACGTCATATATTCTGAACTCAATAGCAAACGCAGGTAAGACAACGACACTGGTCCAATGGACCCACACAACACGCACGTACACACTCGAACACAATCCAATAGATACTCTCGTCAACGTCCTTCAGACGCAGACCAAAACCCCATTTGTCACGAGCTTCGGTTCAACGGGTTCATCGACCCCGCAATGCGATGACTCATCGAACTGCGCTCACTCACACACAATACACTACGTGCATCACACACAATTAAACACTACAAGTGAAGTATAGAATACCAATTTATAAAAAATATAATATAAGTCAAACACACAACGAAATAGTACGGAACATATGTACACACAATTAAATAACAAGTGAAGTTCACGTAAAAACACAGAAAAAAGAAAGAAAGAAAGCTATATCTCATCAATCAGCAGCTGCTTCATTTGTGACTTGAGCTTGGATATCGAAACATCCGGTTCATCCGATTCATACGAATTTATACAAAATGAACTGTTTGTGCTCAATCTAGCATAATCATTAATATATTTTACCGGTAAATATATGTGTAATGCAAGAATATGGAATGCAGGGTGGGTCTAAATGCTAGGGGATATATGATATGTGTCATATTAGACTTGTAAGGCCAGTACAAAAAGCACAAAATATATCCAGGCTGCATGCCTAGAATTTTAATAATATGCGTTGGGCACATCCTCCGATTTGTGGAAATTTCCTAAAATGGTATGACTCTATCCTGCGTACCCAAAAACGTATAAATATCGAGTAGCACAGTTGAATATAAATTGCTAAATCCTAAAAGCAGAACATTTTACATTTCTTGATCTTCAGACCTAATATTCAATCTCCTTCCCTATTTTATCCTCATATATACCGTTTTTGTGCCTCTTATCTGCAAAAAGTCACCAAACTTCGTGGTAAACTTACCCAATAACAAGAAAAACAACAAAAGGTAACCTAAAAGCAAAAAAGTAACCTAACGATGAAAAATTAACTTTGGGTAACCTAATACCTTTTTTAATAATTATCGTACACAAATTTTTCATGCAGTTTTAGATAGTTTATGAAAAAGTGACCTTTAGGTGAAAAAGTAACTTTATTAACTTTTGACAGCCCTAATAATCACATAGCGACCAATCCAGTGGCTACATTTGTTTGTTTCTATTGCCTGGCCAATCGTATTACAATGTTCATACGCGGTCGGGTCGATGCACACGCACGGCCAAGTTTATTTAAGCCCCGTCGTCTCGGTGCGCGGGCAGTTGGACTGGGGCTTTGGTAACAGCTTGACTGACAGGGCTACTCTCTGTGTCTCGCTCGCCTTGTGTCAGTTCGACCCGAGCATCTTCCGACACATTGTGTTGGACAACGTGCTCGTTGCGATTGCCGCGCATTGGCCTAGGCTATGACCTGTATTACTTGTAACGGTGCAGTAGCTGTTTCAGTGGAGGACTCGCTACACCACTGTTACGGAATTCTGTGTCGCGGTCTTCGTGCCGAGGTTTTGCTGGCCTCCAGCCTTGTGATATTCTTTGTACTGTTGTTACCGTGTATTTATAATATACTAGCATTAAAACCCGCCCGTTGTGCGGAACAATTCATAAAAATATTGCAAATTAAAAATAAATAAGGCAAACTCATGAAGACCTTAATAAATTAAAAAGTCTAAATTTCATTATTTTTAATTTTATTTTGACAAAATATTTTCACTCAACCCGCCTCATATTTAAACCCGCCCGACGTGAGGAATAATTCAGAACTCGAGCACCATCCGTTCTGGTTCTTGAAGTCAAATCCATTAGTTTTGTATATTAATTCATTGTATACGGTGAAATTGAACGTTTTATTGCTGCCCGCGGGACATTTTTATTTAAGCATACATACACAGACAGACAGATAATTTCTTCTTTATGTATATATATATAGCATTAAAACCCGCCCGTTGTGCGGAGCAATTCATAACATGAAATTCATATTCAATTCATAAAAAAATATGGAAAAATAAAAATGAAATAGGGTACACTCATAAAAATATTAATCAATAGAAAATTATAAGTTTAATTATTTTTATTTCGACAAAATATTTCCCCTCAGTCCGCCTGAGTCATTTTTATACCCGCCCGTCGTGCTGAATAATTCAGAACTCGAACACGATCCGTTCTGCATCTTGAAGTCAAATCCATTGGTTTTGTGTATGGATTAATTCTACAGGGTAAATTGAACGTTCTATTGTCTATAGTTGCTGCCCGCGGAGCATTTTTATTTTTAAAAAAATACTTTTTTTTAAATGAACCATTTGAAAAAAATGAACTAAAAAATGGAAACACTTATTTAAACCCGCCCGTCGTGCGGAACAATTCATACAATAAAATTCATATTTGAAGTCAAATCCATTGGTTTTGTGTATGGATTAATTCTACAGGGAAAATTGGACGTTCTATTATCTATAGTTGCTGCCCGCGGAACATTTTTATTTTAAAAAAAAATTACCTTTTTTAAATGAACCATTTGAAAAAATGATCTAAAAACACTTTTTTAAACCCACTCGTCGTGCGGAACAATTCATACAATAAAATTCATATCAAATCCATAAAATATAATGAATACAAATTGAAAACCAAAAACTGTAACCTATAAATATCTTAACCAATAGAAAAGTCTAAATGTGAATATTTTTGTTTTTATTATGACAAATATTATCCCTCGACCCGCTTGATATATAAATCTGCCCGTCGTGTGGTATAATTCAGAACACAAACACGAAACAAACAATGAAAGATGATGAAATCTTTTCATCAGAATGTTTTCAAACTATATTTATTACTTAACATCATTCCCCAATATCATTTGCTTAAGTACCGCCACCGCCGTAACTTCCTTCAGATACCCTTTGGAAAATTACAAATTATACCGTATTGTAGAAAACAATATTTCTAGCACGATGGTATAATTTATTTTCATGTATAACAAATAGTTACTGGGAAATAGTAGAAAAATAAATTAATTTTAGTCGCCCGGTGTTCAAGTGTAATTTTGGATGTATTTGATAATTTTGCCAATTTTACACGTTTTTTGTATCATTTGTGGGTATAAATTATAGCTTATATTGTAGAACACAAAATTCTCTACACAGTAGTATATTCCTGTGTAATCGCAAGTGCGTAAATTGTGATTGGACTTCAGTGAAATTAAATCAGTGTATATTCATGTGTAATCGCAAGTGCGCATAATAGCTGTCAAATTGGCAACATGCCATTTTGACTTTACACCGCCGTAACTTCCTTTGGAAAATTACAAATTATACCGTATTGTAGAAAACAAGATTTCTAGCACGATGGTATAATTATTTTTTTATATAACAAATAGTTACTGAGAAATAGTAGTAAAATGAATTAATTTTAGTCGCCCGGTGTTCAAGTGTTATTTAGGATGTATTTGAGAATTTTGCCAATTGTACACGTTTTTTGTTTCATTTGTGGATATAAATTATAGCTTATCTTGTAAACACAAGATTATCTACACAGTGGTATATTCCTATGTAATCGCAAGTGCGCATAATAGCTGTCAAATTGGCAATATGTCCTTTTGACTTTACACCGCCGTAACTTCCTTCAGATATACTTTGGAAAATTACAAATTATACCGTATTGTAGAAAACAAGATTTCTAGCACGATGGTATAATTTATTTTTATGTATAACTAATATTTACCGAGAAATAGTAGAAAAATGAATTAATTTTAGTCACCCGGTGTTCAAGTGTAATTTTGGATGTATTTGAGAATTTTGCCAATTTTATACATTTTTTGTATCATTTGTGGGTATAAATTATAACTTTTCTTATAGAACACAAAATTATCTACACATTAGTAAATTTTTTATAGCTGTACCATTGCTGGCTTATGAGGAATAGATAGCGGAATATTGACCAAAATATTCACGTTTTTGTGTGCTAATTTTGCTTTTTTGACTTTGTCATTTACACTTCACACCGCCGTAACCTTTTCTTAATACACTTTGGAAAATTAAAAATTGTACCGTGTTGTAGTAAACAAAATTCCCAGCATGATGGTATTATTTATTTAGATGTGTGATAATTAGTTTTTGAAAAATAGCGAAAAAAGTATAGAAAATCGGACGCGTGGAGTTTAAATAAAATTATGAATGTAGATTGATTTTTTTCCATTTTACATGTTTCATATTTAATTTTTGGGTATAAATTATAATTTGTTGAGTAGAACAAACATTTTTCTACACAGTGGTATAATTTGTATAGTTGTACCATTGCTGGTTTGGGAGGAGTAGTCTTCAGAAAATTGACCAAAATTTTCGCATTTTTCAGGGTTCACTTTGTCTTTTCACCGCTATAACTTTTTTTGATTTCATTTTTGAAATTTAAAATTTAATCTAAAGTGTAGACAAGAAACTTTCCAACGTGATGGTATAAATTGTTAGCAGGTAGGCTGAGTGGTGGCCGAATAATAGCTGATAGAAAATGGACCAAGGAGGATCGAACAGACACACAGACACACACACACACACACACACAGAGGATCTCTTTTATATATATAGATATCTGATGTGCTACACCGCTCTTTGTTATGTGCGCGCTCTGAACGAGCCATCGCGTAACAGCATCATTATGCAAAGTCTGAGATAATTATTATGTCAATAAATTATATAAAAAATATTTTTAATGGCCTATATTACTGAATCTCTTGGCTATGAGGAGTTGATGGAAACATATTTTTTTTTGGGGGGGGGGGGGGGGGGGGTGCAGCCCCCTGAGCCCCCTGGATCCGCACGTGGGCCCGCTGCCTCACGCATGCTATTAAATTTTATCATAAAGTAGCGCATAAAAGTCCAGTGGGTCCCCAAAAGACCGAGGGGCTGCTCGTAACTGCATTTTGCCAAAGTCGTACCTCTGATATAATGGTGTCATACTTATAATGGTGCCCCCGGAATTCTCTTCCGGGGGGAGGGTTAAAAGACCTCGCCACGACTCTGTCCATACCCAGTGCCCAAGACATATCTGCAATAACATACATATGCAAACATATGCGAAAATATGCAAAAATGTGCGAAAATGGCTTAAAAATGTTTTTAGAATATGGACATTTTTCCATTCGAGCTGATTTCCCGCACAATGCCCTTATTATTTACCATTTACACCCCCACACACACACACATACACACACACGCACACATACACACAAACACACAGACACACTAACTCAAACATACTCACGCTGGCAAAGTTTGGAACAAAAATGGCTGTTGCTAGCAATGTCGGCTGCTAGCAAGATTTCGACAAGTTGCGAAACACAAATACAGCCGCTTGATTCATATTCAATTGAAGCTCCAAGCATAGCCTTTGGGAAAATACATATTGATCTATGGTGCTGTGTAAAACGAACTCGGTCAACGCAAGTTTCATCAGAGAAGACATTTTTCATTGATTTGATAAAGGTGAGCCAAAGGTGAATCGAATTAACTTGACCATCCAAAAATATCGTCCAGACAAACATAAATTTATATACACAAACTCCAGAAATGTGTTGTTTTTTATATAAGATCATCAATCAATTTCTAAATAGAAATTCGAAAATATAATAACCGTTGAAGGAGAAAATATCTGAACAATAGTGTATCCTCTATAATCATCATTATTGCAATTTATATTATTAAAATCAATAAGCACGGTGAGATGAGACGAGCGTCAACGCCATAAATTGCATGACTGCAATCTCCCTGCGCCTTGATCAGCAGCATAATTAATTAAGAGTCATTATTTGATCAGTCATGATTCAGGGAGATGTTTCACGTTTATAATGACGTATCCCAAGAGTACAGACAGATTCAATTTCCAAAAACGTCTTGTTTATGGTCGAAACTCGGATATATACCGTAGCGAATTGTCAAATGCGATGGCAGCCATAGAATGCAACATTGTGTCAGCATATTGAAGTCGGACAGAATGAAAAGTGTGAATTTGGAAGAGCCTCCTCCGAATGCACAACAATTTTCCACTCGCAAACACACACACACGCACACACACACACACACTGCAGAAGTGCTGAACGCTTGAGCGAAACGATTAGATTTTGCCTGGGGCCGTTATAGTCAGCGAAACAGCGAAACTCAATTGCACCATGGTGCAGTGCAGATCGACACAGGCGCGACCAACGACAGCGCGGGTGCCAATTCAAGTGTTTTTTCGACTCTACGCGAAAATGAGAAAGAAAGTGTTCCTTTATAATGTGAAATATTTTTTGGCGAAATGTAATGCACAATTGTCTAGTTCAGTGGTTCTCAACCTTTACCAGTGTTCGCACCCCTTTTCAAATCAGCGTTCCCTTCTCGCACCGTCCCTGCTTTCCTGGTAGCCATATTAAAAGATTAAACATACAAACGACGTAATAACAAAACTTTTTTCTATCCAAAATGCATGCAGACAATTTGAAGCTCCTTTAAGAAAATGTCATTTTCCCAGGTAGATATATGAAGCATAGGCAAAACAAATATTTCCTGAAATTTGTCACAGAAGTCCTCACACGCCTTAGGAAGCAGACTGGCACCCCTAGGGGACAAAGTAACCCTGGTTAAGGACCCTTGAACTGCGTCATTATGAAGGTGCCTGCTACAGGCATATCTGCATTGATAAAGCTCGCCTGAATACCACAAATAAACTGTTTACATTAGCATGCAACAACATCCGGCTCGTGTGCAATATCCGGCTCGTGTGCAACATCCGGTTCGTGTGCAACAGTGCAGCAAAGTCTGGCTCGTCTTCAAAACCGGCAAAGAAGTCAGGCAGCAAAGCGCGGTTGCACTCAAACTTTGAGTGCAACCGCGATCAAAAACTTTGACCAATTAAATTTAGCCAACAAAACAGACCATTAAAAACTTTGTCAGCTATGAGCCAGAGCTGATAACTGGAAACACAATGGTATGGTTGTTGTATGCCTAGGGTTCTATGTGGCGCGAAAATTCTTGTTTAAAATTAAAGGAAATATATATATTTTATCTATGCTCCATATTTTTTCCTGAAAAAGCATTCATTCCCTAGTGCACGGGTTCTTAACCTTTTGATGATCCCATACCCCCAGTGGATTGCCGAATATGGTCCCATACTCCCTTTATTTGACTGTTCAAATAATTATCACCAATCCTATTGTTTTCCAGTATGTTTTCTAAATACACGAGTGTTTTAATTGCTTGAATTGATTGTACTTTAGATACGGATTACTAGTAAAACTTTACCATTGATTATTTCATTATTTATAAGCCATTAATAATATATGCCAGTACCCAGAAATCGAGTCCCATACCACCGGATTTTGGTTCCCATATCCCCAAGGGGTATGAATACCCCCGGTTAAACTACCCCTGTTCTAGTTCTAGATGTACGAATGAATATGGAACAGAAAAAGGGTTCGTTACTACGTCGGTTGTATTTTCAACTGTTTTGCATAGCTGTCAAGAAATCAGTCCGTGTTCGAGAACTGACTGCTGAGTGTAAACAAGTGCTAACACTGTAAACGTTGAGAACCAATGCTGTATGCGCTTCCATATTGACACGAATTACGCATGTGTGTGTGTGTGTGAGTGTCTGTATGTGATATGTGTGTAGAATAGTTAATGTATGCTGTAGGGGAGTGATCAGTGTAAGTGGATATATCGTTAATGCTTGTAGCACACAGATGACGGCTGACCATAAACTCTCTCTCTCTCTATCTAGCCCCAAGTGTATAGGCAAGGGATATTATAGATAGGTATTATATAGATATGATCGGCCAATATGCGCAATAACGCACAAACAAACACACACACACACACACGCGCACATTAGGATACATCCATCCGAAATATTGGATAATTTGTAATGAATAGAGTATTCTTGTTACGATTTTTTTGGGCCCATTACACAGAAGCAATTTGTTTACGTTCTTTTGGTGCAAAAAAATGTGCTAAACAAAGCACCAGGCTAATTGGCGGCAAGACGCGCAAAAACGTCGTAGTAAAAGTGTAGCCATTTTTCTTTTATTCCTGATTTTGCTTCAATGAGCCACCCCTGCATGTATGTCACAACAGCGCTGATAAATTCAATAGAATTCGGATTGAAACAAAGGTTCGGATTGAATTCGCCCTCCATTCACCATCAATGGATAATATACAAAAGAGTTATATTAAATTATTTATACAACGGGGAAAATTCGGTAGGAATTGGTCCAGTATTTCTGGAGTTATTAGTAGACCTTGGAAAATATGAAATTTTTCCCATTCTTAGGCTATTCTCATGTGACCTGTAATTTGTACAAAATATGTGATGCAAAGCTCAAATATGTGTTACAAAAGCTCAAATATGTGTTTTTTTAATATCATAGCGTCACTACACAATTAAAATTGGTATTGAAATTTCATGGGAAATATAATCTATTTCAATAGCGTGATCAACATACATTTTTGCTTGCAATTTTTTCTCCGAGCACAATAGCTCAAAATCAGGCTTTCGTGTCAGGATTACTGGAAATTTTTGACATAGTCGACCTCCTTTATCACCAGTAAGTTTTCCAATATTAATTCTGAATAGATCAAATTGGATTAGCACTTCCACCAGAGACAATCCTGTCGTGTCTAACGTCGTCAAATGAAGAAGAATGAATGCGAAGTTTCCAGCAGCCAGATCTACTTGGAGCTGTGGATCTTGAATGATATTTTGCGCTTTCAGTATTGACACAGCTTCGTCTGAATCGAATAAAATTATCTGATTAGAAAGATTGAAATTTTATGATTAATAAGATAATTTAGCTAGTAAGATAATAAATCTCCCATTTTAGGTGAACATTTGCCAGAAATTACCTTTCATATATTTTATTTACCATAAGAACAGGGGTTTAGGTGAATTTTATTATTTGAGCACGCATTTTGCCGGCCTCTGGTTATTAGCGTGAAAATAGCGTTGTGGCGTGTCTAGTCGACTCGCACTAGTAATATCCATGAATGACTGGCTTTGTTCTTCGTAATATTTCACTAACCATTTAGCGCACGGAACAATTATTCAGTGATTTTGTCTGAACAGACAACGCACGCCTCGACAAATTTCGAACATTTCATCTGGAATAATTCACAAAGATAACATTGCTCGGACAATCAAGCTAAAACTAACAAAACTATGAATTGAAAATGTTTCAACTTAATTAAGCTCCACTGTTTTATTGCTGCCTGCGCCTCGAATTAATTATTAATCATATTTGAGAAGTTTGACTTGGATGCTATAATTAAGTTTGAAGGCATTTGAAAATTACCAATTAAAATATTTGCCTGCTAGTTCGGTTTTTATCGTTAAATTTTTATGCCGAAAATACTTTTATATGTATCGTTTAGTAACGTCATTGAATGAATGTACATTCTTAGACGTGTGACGTCTACAAACAAAATTATGTTTGATCCAATATTATCATATGTTTGAAAAAATCAAATACAGACGAAATCACACATCAAAGAAGGCAACACAATTGAAGAAATATATCTACAGCAGTAAACACATGACGTGGCAAGCATAGGGAGTGAGAGTATGTGAGGAAGGATCAAAAGACAAGTTGAAAAAGAGAAGAACGGAAAGATCTAAAAGAAGGAGCATACACAATGGTAGCATGAAGGAAGTTGTACAAACGAGGAGCAAAAAAGAAAGCGATTAACGGACCAAGTTGATTCGTTGAGAGCACGAGAGCAGACAAGAGGGCGATAATTGCGAGAATATGCAGAAGATACAGTGAGGAGACCAGAAAAATAGGAAGGTTGAAGGGGGTCACGAATAAACTTATATACAATACAACAGATACGAACATGAATACGAGGAATGATAGGTAGCCAACGAAAATCAAACAGAAATTGGGAAGTATGACGACAGGGAGTTGGAGAAAAAACAGAACGACATGAAGAAGTCATCACACGCTGAAGAACACGCAAAGAGTAATGAGGAACATGAAAATATAAAGAGCAGCAGTAATTAATGCGAGAAAAAATAAGAGAGACAATAAGCTTAATGGCAGAAGGACGATCTAGAAAGGGACGAATTTGATACAGAGAGCGTAGGATCAATCGACAGGTCCTGGTCACAGATATGTTACTGGATAACGAAAGAGAACAATAAAAGATAACGCCAAGATATTTTTAAAGATTACGCCAAGATATATTTTGATATTTTTCCTTTCCTTATTTAAGCATCACAAAAACGCAGTCTCCTTGGACCAATTGCTTCCGACAAGGCGGTACATCAGCATCGGACATCACGTTTTGTCCGATCTTCAAGTCACTGAATTCCTCGAAATTCCTGGAAAACCCGCGAAAATGTTTCTGCTTTTATTCAGATTCCGAGTCAGTGGACACACATTCTAACCTCCTATACATTCTTCCTGCAAATGCGTTCGATTCTCACACAACGGAGCAAAGAATGTTAAAGGTTAAAGGCCTAAGTGACAGCTGCTACACGGGAAGAAGCCGAAGCTTATGAACACACAGGTGTACCCCGTGCAGCTCGCTGTCACCGCAGAACCGACCCTTGCCACGCTGTAGCATCACAAGGATGGAAGACGTATTAGAGAGGACACCTCCCCAGAATGCTTGGCACAACACATGACTGATATCTGGTACCATCATTTACCGCTGAGTGGACGGTGGCTGTTGCAGTATAGAATTCGCCCAAAGAAATTCTCCTCCGAGTGTTTCGAGACACAGACCTGTCGCTTGTTAGGCGGGTATGCTACCACTACACCACGGAGTCCAGCAAGAAGGACATATAATAATATAAGGGTATATAATTACTACATTATCATATTTGCCTCCGGAAATTGGGATTTTACGCCTCGGGTAAGTTTGGTTCCGCTCTCTTTCGCTTTTCTTGTTAGGTTAGGTAAGGTTGGGTTAGGTTAGGTCAGTTAGGCTGTGTTAGTTAGGAAAGAGAAAGAGATCCGGGTACCAAACGTACCCGAAGCTTAATATCCCTAACTCCTTTGTCTCCTATCGTTTTCCTGATGCAAATCTAGGTGACGGTCCGGACGCTGTTTGCTTTTGCTTTGCTTGATAACTCGCAGTCGAGGTGTGAGCCAGCCTAGAGCTCAGTGTACATGCAAATTGACTTGACTCACATGTGCGCGAGACTATGCACGCGTTTGACGTCCACCTCGTTGCGATCCGGCAGCCAGACGTGCGTGTTGTAGCGTCGCAGTCGACGAGACATCGCGTCGCTGCGAAGTGAAAGTCGCGACCTGGCAGACACTGAGTGGCGCGCGTGCATAACACCAATACACACACTAGACCGACCAAGTGCAACAACAAGAGACGAACACAAAAGATCCAGTGACCACTTCAGACTAGCAAAGACTTCAGACCACTTCAGACTAGCAAAGACTTCAGACCACTTCAGACCAGTGAGGACTTCAGACCGGACGACTGCGCCGTACACACACACACACACACACACACACACACAGACACAGACAAAAGAGTGAAGCTGCTAGCTTGGACAGCTGTGCAGCTGTTGCTGTCACCCAAACCAGAAGAGAACTGTATCTTATGTGACGCGTAGTAGCTCTCAGGTACGTGCACACACACGCACACACGCGCACACAAACCAACGACAAGACACAGTGCTGGAACCGTCGGTAAAGTTCATATATAAGTGTGTGTGTGTGTGTGTGTATGCATTTGTATTTATGTGCACATGCGAGTGTGTATGTGTGCATGTGTGTGTGTGTGTGTGAGTAGGTACTACATAACGTATGAACTGTAATCTCAAAGATGCACAGTAGAATTATCCGCTGGATTCCCAGGACAGCCATGCAGCGTCTTACAAATATAGATTACGCTGTAAGGCATGTGCAATTAAACAGTGGCGGCGCCAGGATTTTTCCGATGGGGGGGGGGCTGAGGGGGGAGGGCTAAGGAGAAAGTTGAGGGGGCTTGGCGAAGCATGAAGAGTTACACTCGAACGCTGACTACATGATATAAGGGACTGGGGCACACTGATTCAGTCCTCGAACTTGAGCCATAATTACAGGGTTTCATTTACAGTGGTAAGAAATTTTGATGTCCATGATTATGATTTTTGGGGGGGCTTACGGGGCTTGGCATATTTTGGGGGGCTCCAGGCCCCCAAGCCTCCCCTTGGCGCCGCCACTGCAATTAACACACACTCAAGGTCAAACTCAGAAGTGGACGAACAATAGAACCCGAGTGTGCCGGCAACAGATACATTTGAGCCCATTGAGTTGATTCTGGAGATTTGCACAGTGCAACAAAGCTCATTAAATGCAACAAGAGATGATAGAGATGGCTGAGAGGCTGCAAGAGAGGCTGCAAGAGATGATAACTGGATTTCAAGCGCTCGTTCAACGATGCATCGCTCAACATTTTTGTGCAACATTGCAGGACGTATCACATGAGTGCAATGCACTGTCGCCTCGTTGAAACGAAGCGCGGGGTTCTGTAATTGTATTAATGGCTTGTAATATTGCAGCACTCAAAACAGCGCAAGATAGCAAACATGTAGAGCTCATATAAATGCCTGTCCAAAGTACAAAGTATAAATTCAAGTCTAAGAAAAATACTTCTTAACTATCCAGACTTTGTTATCTCAATGTCCAGATGAGTTTTGTACCTGACGTCAGAGAATACATTGTGCAAACATGTCACACAGCAATGGACCAATACTGCAAGAATATACGTAAGAATATTGTACGAGGCAGCTCAGACAAGCTAAATTAAATTTGTAATCCGCTAGGAAATTGTTGCCTCTTGCGAAATGTGGCCAGATTTTCTCGAAGAAGCTTCGAAGAATCTTGTCTGCGCATATGGTCTACTGAGCTTCCAATTATACTATACAAACAGCAAAACTCTTCTATGAAATTATCCAACACAACACGCCACGCTTTTGTCCAGTGTAAAAAAAATTCAATCAAAGTTATTGAGCGTCGCAGTTTACGGCGATGCGTCATGATGCATCATCATTTCCGGCATCATTGGCTTCTAGTCTGAGACAAATGTACGCCCACAACTGATCATCTATGGATCATTGTTCATTATGGCCAATTGACCAATTGCTTATTGCTTCCTCCCACGTACGTCTGTTCTGAAAAGTAATACACCTTCGACACGCCACTACATTATTACAAAAGAGCTCCTGGCCAACTCCTGACACGTCACGCAACGCGATCATTAGCAAAAATAGGCCGTTTTGAGGGCAGCGTGGCGTCTACGAATTTGAATCAACACCAGCGTGAAAAACAAACAAACGTCTCGTGCAGAATTGCAACTTCAATTAGAAACCAGGTCGTTGTTGACACCGTCGAAATGTCGATGTCACAGAGCCAATAGCAAATGGCGTGCTGGGCATAGGCGTGGCCAGGAATTTTTACAGGGGGGAGGCAAATGTTGTAGCATAGCAAATGCTGGACCCTATTCTCTAAATAGGCTAAATTGATGAATACGCCAACATGGGTCTAGTAAATTGCAAAGAACAGAATCCATAATCCCTCTGGTTACGTTCACACAAAGACACAACATACATGTACACACACACATACACACAAACACACACACACATACACATATGCACATATTGACATAAGCATAAAGGAATTCACGCCGGAACGAGGCATAAATTTAACATATTCTGTAAATTTGTAATTGAAATTTAACTTATTCCACTCGAGTTCTATTAGCCTATTAATTCTTACTTAATGGCATTAGCACATATGCAGTAAATACTAATAATTAATATATTGATAAACGATATTAATTATTCAATCACTAACGACAAAATATGTTTTCAACATATTACTTGGTGTTTGGAGCGTGTTTCTGCACTAACTGTAAAGATTGCTTGTTGAGTCCAGATTGACACTCAATCTCGTCTCGTCTAATGTTGATTAGTTCTACGAGGTCCTCGTATTTAGAGGTTCTCGTATCTCGTATTGGTTCTCGTATTTCGAGGTTCTTGAATATCGTATTGGTTCTCGTATTTCCAACTTGACCAATCATATTTGAAAAACGAAAAAAACATGAAAAGTCCTTGCGAAATAAATTATTAAAAAAAATTGTATATAGAGACAAAACATTCATTAAATAATTAGAGGTGTATGTTCCAATTTTGACGAAAATTTGTCTCGCACTGCATTGGAAACATCGGTCAGATAGAATAGATTCATTTACCAATGCAATGCAGCTAACGCAATGATATTAGCAATGAAAATTTCTAATAACACCAATCTAGAAAATTAAATGAATTAAACAAAATTAATCGAGGACCTGTGTGAGGTCGAAGGATCTGGTGAGATCGTGGACCTGTTTGAGGTCCAAGGATCTGTATAGATCGTGTGATCTGGTGGGATCGAGGATCCGGAGAGTGGATCGTGAGGTCAGATCTGACCGGGTTGGAGTCTGAGGAGGCTCCGTGAAGTAAAGATATGAAATGCCGAATCATTTTCACTCTGCTGAATCAGTCTGTAACAGCTGCTTGTGGCCAACATCTGCTGTTTATCATCATCTCCCTGGCTAGCCTGGCTGCCGATGTCGAGCCAATGCCACTGGCGCACGCCACACGCCATCATAATCAGCAGCGGCCACCTGAGATCAGATCGATCACCGAGCCTCAAAGACACATCGGTAACGATAGAGAGAGGGTCCTTATTGAGGGCGCCGTCGCACCGATCTCGTTGGGCTGGTACCGACGTAGCACGAGCGCAATGATTGGCCGCTCTAGTGCTCAAGACCAATGACAACCTGCATTTGCCACTAAGTGGATCCGATATGTTGCCATTGATTTTGGCTTCCTCATTTACACACAAACACACACACGCACACATAGGCATATTTACGGCGGTGCTTAATTGATGTGATCTGAGCGGTATACAGATGACAGCATGCAACTGTGAGGTGAAAATGAGTGCTGTGTATTATTACACTCAGCAACTGGTTCAATCGCTCACATACATAACAACACCAACAACAATAACAACACAACAAGAACACAAGCGCAAGAACCTGACGGAAAAGTTTACAAGATTATAATAAAATATAGAACATGGGAATGACTATTTAATATGCATGTATGAAGCACAGATGAACAAGATTGTACAAAAGAAAAGGTGTTTATAAATCGCCTTTGGTTACCAGGTAGCTTAGAAAGTGATGCCCTCGATCATCGGCGTATATTTGTGACGAGGATCCGGGGGATGATCATCATGCATTAGTGTTAAATGATGGCTCAATAGTTCAATTGCATGATACCCTCAACTATTTTCAGCCTATTCAATTACAACACACATACTCCAATTAAAAGTGTGTTGCGTAATATAATTATTCGCATATTTATAATTTCTTGCATTTTTGGCCTATTGTCATTTGCCTTCTATGCTGATTTTTATGAGAATATACCAATGAACTGAACTCAGCAGAATTATCGGGGGTATAATTGCATATTCATACCCCCCAGCCAATTTGTCGGGAGGTATATTCCCCCCCCCCATCCCCCCAGGATTTACGCCCATGTCCTCGATTGAAGTTTATGCGGAGCCGCGGGACAAAAAGTCATGTTGTTTGAAGTGCTGGTTTTGTGTCCGCGCAAATTGCAATCAGTGTGGCGTTTGATAATACACGATCTTCATATTGTCTGCTATCTCATGTGGCGCGGTATTTTATGCTATGTCGACGCTGTGCCAGCTGCAAGTCGCAAAAACGAAACCGCTTTCTTTGTGGCGCATCGATTGTTTCTCGTCTATAGACCTGATTGCCTCCTCTCTAGACTGCTGTGCTCAGATGCAGAATGACAATTTGTCGAACAGGAGCCAATGTATATCACCAATCGTGTTCGTCTGAGCTTGATGCAACAACAACAACAAACTATATTCATACTAGGCCACTTTTGAGTCTATACTCCCTCAGAGGCGCTATGAACACACATGAATAACACAAGCATACAAATAGATATAAACACAAGTACAATACAATACAATATACGATACCCCAATACAACGGCGAGCAAAGCATAATCCGTTAGCGGAAGAACACAAAATGAGAACCAGGAGGTACGAACCTAGTTCCTATGGAGTGCGAGGATTCTTGTGAAAATAAGAGAAAATATACCGTATATGCTCTTTTTATCCGACATGCCGGATTATTTTTCGACCCCCTGCGTATGGTGCCGGATTATAATAGCCTGCCGGATTAGTAGAGCCTCTCGGATTATTTTTGGTCACTCCGCACGGTAGGATTGCGCAAAAACTGCAACACAAAAAATAGTTCACTGATAACAGGGACGAGAGAAGACGCGTATCTCCACAGTGTATTGTTCTGTGTAGTAATCGCCCATTGCTAAATAAACTATTGCTGAACTATTACTGAATCGTGGTTGCAGTTTCAATGAGCCTTTCCAGGAAGTACCGGATTATTAGAGCCTGCCGGATTATTTTTAAATCCATACCTGAGGGTGCCGGATTATTAGATCCTGCCGGATTATTAGACCCTGTCGGATAAATAGAACATTTACGGAATGTCTTTACCCCTGCTCTATGCTCTCCCTGAAAAAACGTTTTTCCCACAGTAAATTAAAGCTGTCTGAGTGAATAATTAATTTATATGAGTTTGAATAAGTTTTGCTATTATGTCGTTTGTATTTTAATTTTTTTCATATAGCTATCAAGAATTCACCGGGCACGATAACTGACTTCTGACTTTCTGTTAACTGACTTCCGACGGCTTTCTGTACTTTTCTTTGTAAATTTAAACAAATAAAACGTATTAACTTCAACTTAATGCGTATTGAGTTTCATTGCGTATTTAAAATGGGGTCAACCATTTTGGAAGACCCTCTAATGCAAATGACTGTGACATGTACGCATCGACCCACAGTCCAGCCGATGTAGCATTGATTTTGTGACTAGTCTGCAGATGTTGAGAGTCGAGAATAATCCACAGTTGACAATGGACACCTAGAAGACAAATACGCCTCAACTAGCACATTCAGCAAATATATCTGCATAGCACAACGAATGTTGCACTGTCGGCAACATTGTAACAAAGTATCTGCAAATGCAAATGTCACTAAATGATTTCTCAAGATGACAGCAGACGCAGACGACAGCGTTCTCGAATAGAAATGAAAATATATATCCTACTGTGTTTTCATTAAAAAGAGCCTTCAACCATAAAAAAGAGCAAAACGGTGCTTGTCTTCTGTTTTCCTCACAAATTCGTCACAATATCGCCAGTACAACATTGCAGAAAATTGCAGAAAATCCTAAAAAATGCGTAAACATGTACAACGAGTAAGCAATGCTAAGAGTATTCACAATTTCACTAGCAAAATCCTCATGTACGCAATCTGTCACTCAAGTAGCTTTTATGTTGTTTATGAGTGTATATGTGTGTGTGTGTGTGTGTGTGTGTGTATGTGTGTGTGTGTGTGTGTGTGTGTGTGTGTGTGTGTGTGTGTGTGTGTGTGTGTGTGTGTGTGAAATTGTCACGTGTGTGCAACAACAGTGGCCGTATGGTGTGTCGACACAGACAGAGGTATGGATTTAGTTGGATGAGGTATGGAACTGGTGTATGGATTTATTTCACTGCGGGCGTTTTGCTGAACGACATAGTTGGACTGTTATCGACCTTGCGCTGAGTCCAAGAGGCCATCGAGCCGGCCGAAATGCAAGCTCAAACGACGACGACGATCGACACCGCAAACCATCTATCATGCTCTATGACCGTTGCATGTTGACGCGACATCACTTATCGAATCGACAATCCAGACGCAATAGCATACACACACACACACATACACATAGGGCGTGTTTCATTATCACTAACGTAAGTGCTGAAGGAAGTTGATGGAAGTGAACGGATAATGAAACACTTTGTGAAGTGATACATCAATGACGCTTGTTTGACTATTTTGAACAGCTGAGTGCGAATAAACCCACAAACTTTCTGGTCCAAATAATTTATTTTGCTTAATTTTCATCATTTGCATTTGCTTTCTGTTGATTTGCTTAATTTTAGTCCATGGATTCATTAATTCCATATGGAGCTGCGCTAATCTCAGCATTGTCGGATTTACACAAATACCACACAAATACTTTAAGCCGTCCGCCATGGCGAACAAAATGCTCTCTGAAAATATATTCTATATTATATAGTCCTCAACAAATATATTCTATTCCTCTATTCAATTCCAAAACAAACAGCACACGGGAAGGGAATGTCGCTAAAGCGCAATGATTGCCTAATGCCTTCTGCGTCAAGCCTTCCGAGTGAAGCGCAGTGAAGTACTTCACTCCACCTTCAGCATTGATAATGTAACACTGTGAAGCGCTTCCTAGCGCTTCAGCATTGATAATGAAACACGCCCATAGAGACAGATATAGACACAGACATAGATATAAAGATGCACACACACACATACACACACACACATACACAGCAAGAGGAGTCTAGCAAAGCTGAGAGAAGAACATATATCCGATCAATACAGAACAGGTGGAGGAAAACACAGATTCATTGAAATTATGCAATTGAAAAATATTGAATGGATGATATGCATATCCAGATTCATATCTGACGCTCTTAGACAGCTGACTGTTTCATGATGTGTGATGAAGAATACTGAGGCACACGCATAGTTATGTGTGTTTTTTTGTGTAAATGTGTGCATGTGGGTATATATATATATATATATATATATATATATATATATATATATATATATATATATATATATATATATATATATACATACGTGTGTGTGTGTGTGTCTGTGTGTATGTTCAACTGAACACACTTGTGAGTCTTGATAGTCTACCGTCATAATCACCCTGGCTCATCTCCTCTTTTCCTTAACGAATTTTCTTACCTCATCGATGCTGTCTCCTCGCGTTTCTCCAGCGACTTCATCGTCGTAGGGGATTTCAATTTCTGGGTTGACTCCCCATCCAATAATCCTTACTGTCAAAACTTCATTTCTCTTCTTCAGGCACTCGGTCTATCAATTCTGAATTCTTCTCCTACTCACATATCTGGTCACTCTCTTGACCTATTTCTCTCTCCCGCTCCCGCTATCTCCTCAGACCGTCCTCCTCCTGATGTTTTCACATTGCCTTCTGATCCAAATATTTCTGACCATTGCCTCTTGATTTCTTCACTTCCTTTCTCCCGTGCTGCTTGTCCTCCACCATTCTCATATCGCAATTACAAACAGTTTGATCCTACTAAATTTACTTCACTTTTATCTTCCTTACTTCCTCTCGACCGCTTCTACTGGCTCCCTCTCCGCGATATTTTTCCAGCCATTTCAGATGTTCTCTCAGGTATAAATGATTTTATGTTTCCTTTGGTCACTCGGTCTAAACCTCTCACTTCCTCTCCCCCTTGGTTCTCCTCTCATCTTCATTCTCTTAAACATACACAGCGGCGTGCCGAAACTGTCTGGAGTAGAACTCGATCTTCACAGGATTGGGAACTACTTTGCTCTGCCCGGTCGTCTTATGTTTCTGCATTACATATTGCCAAACAAGATTTTTACAAATCCAAACTTGCTTCCCTTTCCCGTTCTTCTAAATCTCTTTGGTCCTCTCTCAATTCTCTCTGCGGTCTCCGATCTCCTTCTACCTCGTGTGATCTTACAGCCTCTCAGTTTGCGTCTTTTTTCTCTGCAAAAATTGATTCTGTTCTAAAGAATATCCCTCCTTTCCGATCCTCCCTCTGTCATACTCGCACTTCCGAAAATTTTCCTTCATTTTCTTTTGTCTCGCTTCCTGACATTCTCCACCTTTTGTCTTCAATCAAGATGTCCCACTCTCCCTCGGACTCAATTAATTTTCGAGCTATTTCTGTGTCTCTTCCTTCTCTTGTGCCTTACCTTCTCCACCTTATCAACTCTTCTTTTCTGCATGGTGTTTTCTTGCCAGACAAACATGCTACTGTTCGACCCATTATAAAAAAACCTACTCTTGATCCCGCTGCTCTCACCAATTACCGTCCTATATCTCTCCTCAGTCTTCCCTCCAAACTCCTTGAATCCGCTATTTCATTGCAACTCTCTCCTTACATCTCTAAATTCCTTGACCCGTGTCAATCTGGTTTCCGCTCTGCTCACTCTACTGAATCTGTACTTATTTCCTTGTGTAATGATACCCTTTCACACTTCTCCTACCGTCAATCTGTCCTCTTGGTATTACTTGATCTGTCCTCGGCTTTTGATCTTGTTAGTCACCCTATTATTATTCGTGATCTTTCCTGTTTGGGTCTATCTTCTTCCGCCCTTTCTCTTCTGAAATCTTACCTCACTGATCGTACTTACTCAGTTGACTTCAATTCCTCTACCTCTGCTCACTTCCCTCTTCGATCTGGTGTTCCCCAAGGTTCCGTCCTTGGCCCACTATTATTTAATCTTTATATGTCTTCTCTTTGCCCTGTTCTTCGAAAACATTCCATTACTTTCAAAATCTATGCCGATGACATCCAATTCCTCATTCCTGTAACTCCTGATACTCCCTCCTTTCTCTCTGATATACTTTCTGAAATTTCCTCATGGGCCGCCTCTCGGCAGTTGTACTTGAATACTTCTAAGTCTGAGTTCATCGTCCTCCATCCACCTCGTATTTCACCTCCTCTTCTCCCATTTCCTATCTCAACTGCTGTTCGCAATCTCGGCTCTATCTTTGTCTCTTCGCTCTCCTGCTTTGACAATATCGTTTCTGTCGCCCGCACTTGTCGTCTTATTCTGCGCTCTCTCTACCCTATACGTCCCTATCTTGATAAAAATTCCGCCATCACTCTTGTTCATACTCTCATTTTCCCCAGGTTAGACTACTGCAACTCGCTTTACTTTAGTGCTCCTCGTTCTCATCTCTTAATCCTTCAGCGTGTGATCAACCAATCTTGTCGATTTGTCTTTCATCCTACCTTTTCTCGCCACACGTCTCACCTACTTTTTCAACTCCACTGGCTTCCTATCATCCCACGAATTCATTTTCGCCTTTGCTGTCTCATTTACAAGCTCTGAATGATCCTCACCAACCTTCTTATCTTGCTAATCTTTTGTCTCCCACTGACTCACACTCCTCTCGTCGCCCTCTTCCTCTCGCTTGTCCTCGTGCATCTAATGAATCTTCCTGGTCCTCTAAATCGTTCTTCTTTTACGCCCCTCGCTTGTATAATTCTCTTCCCTCTCATATCACCCGCGCCTCTTCATTTCGGTCATTCCGCCATCGGCTTCGCCTGTACCTTTTTGACATTTCATTTGATCCCGTCTCTCACTCTCTCTCTCCTTTCGCCTCTCTGTGATATTGTTTGAACTATTTCTCCGTTTCATGATTGTTTCAATTCTCGTTGTCTTATTTTTCCCTGTCTTGAGCACAGTTACTGCTTCCTTTCCTTCCTTGCTGCTTTATTTATTCTATTGTGAATGTTCTCTGTAATAATTCTCTGTCGATTTTATTGTTCGAACATACCACTTGATTTTTTGGAACTGTGCCCTTTGTGCTTGCTATTTACCAATTTTGGTTGTTTTGTGACTTCTCTTTCTTTTACTTGCTCATTTCTCCCATATTCTTAACAATTGTCGTTTTATCTCAATTGATGTTTTCCGTTTTTCGCGCTTGTGTTTTACCGGCGCTATAGCAAATACACGTTGTCGTTGTTGTCGTTGTCGTGAGCCTTGTTGATTTGATTCGTGCCATAATGAAGCCTACATTAAATATCGTTTAGATATTTGCACATGTGTGTGTGTGTGTGTGTATGCACATATGTATATGCATGCGTTTACGTGTGCATATGTGTGTAGGTTTCTGCATGTATGAATAAAAATGGATATGTCCGAAGCAGCGCTCCATACAACATGGGTGTAAAATAACAAATAGTATTTCTACAAATAATAACAAATAGTACACGTACACGTACACGTACACAGACACACACACACACGCACTTTAAGCACTAAATTCTTATAGTATACGATGCATTTTTCCTATACACCAATCACTGCCTATAAACTGTTGTGTCTGTACCATCCACCAGGAATTTGTAGCATTGTCTTTAACAATGATGGAGTATCCTTACAACAAAAACCGATTCAGAAATGCCCGATGATTATGCCTTTGCAAACAGGAAATCTACATAACATGAGCAAATCTGCGTGTGTGTAGTGTGATGAAAAGAGCGGGTACATTCAATAATAATTATAATATATTAATAACCTTGAACAGTGCAAATCATAAAAGCGAGAAGTAGACAAAGCTCAAAACTTGACATACGAAAGAAAACCGGAGGAATTTTTTGAAGAGTCTTTCAATTTTGTCAACGGTGAAAAAATCGAAAAACTCAGAAATCTGAAATAGATCTGACTATAACACTTGAAAGCTAGTACACATTGGTATATACTGGCCTGAGCCCTAGGTGGTTATGCTCCAGTAACCCCAAACGGAATCAATAATTGGGTAGAAGAGCTGAAAATACTAGGAATACACTACACTGCTGACAATAAGAGAATAAGAGAAAACTATGCGAGAGTCATGAACTGTGCAGAGCTAGAGCTTGCGTTGTGGTGCAAGAGAAATTTGACGCCAATAGGAAGAATAACGATAATAAAAGCACTTATCATATCCAAATTTGTTCATTTATTCAATTCGACTCCAAGTTTAAGCGAAAATCAAATGATTTAATTGTCGAGTATTCTGTTCAAATTTGTATGGAACAATCAGACAGATAAAATTAAGCGGAGACAACTTATTTAGAACTACAGCGAATACGGATTATGTATAATCGACATCGTAGCTTTTATGCGCAGCATAAAGGCTCGATGGATACGTAAACTGGCGAACGAAACACACGGACTCTGGACTAGCTTAGCTAGGCTAAGAATTCCAGACGTCCGCGATTTAGTGAATTACGGAACACAAAAATTGGAAAAAATCGAAAACAAAGCGACTAACCAGTTTTGGAAGGACGTTATAATAGCCTGGCGATATTTTATCGAAAACTCCAAACAGGAAGACAGCACCATCATCTGTGAAAGTTTATGGTACTCCGATTATACGAAATATAAAAACAGTAAAATTCACAAATGGGATAGGGCAGGAATTCGCTTTATAGGCGATATAATAGACACAGAAGAAGCAAGAGTATTTACGCTTGATTAAATGCAGAATAAATTTAATATAAAAATTGATATTCTCAATTACACTGCCCTTCTAAAAGGAATTGTTAACATAGAATCTGCACTGAAGTATTCAAGTGATTACATTCAACCCAACATTCCCTACCGAGTGTGTATGATAAGAAATACGACAAAATTCAATCGATTTGCATATAAAAACATGATTTCATATAAAACGAACAATTCACAAGTGTAATTGGGGAGAACGAAAAGAAAATGGATAGAAGATATTGGCCACTACAGATCAGGAAGTATAAACACCATTAAATCAGTGACAAATTCCACTCACTTGCAATACTTCAACTATAAAATCACTCAAAGAATCATCCACACAAACAAAACCGCATATTTGATCGGCATGACAAAATCACACACATGCACGTTCTGCAAAACACACACAGAAACAATATTGCACCTTTTCTGAAACTGCCACGTTACAAGAACAGTCATACAAGAAATGAACACACACGTATTGGGGCCACTAGGTTTACAAGTGAACAACGAGGAAAAGTGTTTTTGCCCGGTTGAAAGAAACATAGAAACATTAATAATTACTGTCGCAAAAAGATACATTTATACTTCACGATGTATCGTCGTGAAGCCGCATATAAAAGCACTAATAGTGTCAATTATGAACGAATACGAAATAGATCAGACATGCCGCCAACGACTACTTGATAGAGCCAATCATAAAATGTGGAGGATATGGAAGCAGAAACAGAACGAGATAACGTGTCACTTCAATATGTCGTAATAGTGGCGAGTCATGAAATACGAGAGGCAGAGTGACAAGCTTTGACGCGACGGACTCGCGTATATGATGATCTGTTCACTTGGATGAGACCTGTAACGTTCGCACACCGGTGTATGTGTAGTTGATGTTAAATAATTTGGCGCATTCTGTTGAAGAGTCGTTGCCGTCAATGGATCATCACACAATTTCTGGAGAATTTGTTGAAATGTCGTTGACCGTGCATTATATAGATACAACGCAAACATTCGACACTATACGGACCAACGTGATGCCGCCCACTACTGTGTGATTCACTGAAATGTTCTCGGTCGATGCGAGTAGTTTGTGCTGGTGCCTCGATTGTGTTGTTTTGCGTTTCAATGTTTCATACAAAATGTACAGTAGCTGTTCAAACGGGCGTTAAATGAATCGATCCGTGTTTGTGTGCGTGTGTGTGCATGCAAAGGCGAAAGTGTCTGTTTTTATATTCCGTGTGCTTTATGATTGTCAATACACATTTTGAAGAAAAAATACTGGCTTGACTCAAGGCGTGTATATTGCCACGCTCAATAAAATAGTATTCGCTCAACATTATGCCAGCATAAGTATGAGGTGCACTGTGATGTCTTCCACGCTTCACATTGTCCTGGGAAAACACATCCCGCTCGATGTTCCATGGCTGATGGAATGATTCGATGGCTAGAATTGTCTTGATTAAATATTTATATGACTCTTGACAGAGGGCTGCTGGAGTAGCGCTCTTGTTGCTTGGGGAACATTGTCTATTGTTCAATTACTTGTATTCCCAGAATATCCAGTGAGCTCGCTTCTGGCAAGGAACTAAGAACGGCAGGTATAATAGAGTTATTGAGTTGTAAGTGGTGGTTGGCTTGATGAGTTGCTAACAAGCCTTGTGGCTGGCTCTTGCCAATTTGTAGCGAGCCTCCACGTGGCAATTAGCTGTAACATCCACTGATTGGCCGGTCGATATCACAACAGCAACTAGTTGAGTGGTTGCCTACACTTGCTTGAATGGGAACCATGAAAGAGTTGTCAGCGAAATGACTGAGATGATTGTGGCAAGGTAGCGCAAGGATCTTCCCTAATTACGCAGTCAGCCAATGACAAATGTAACGTAAACACGTTATACTCTTGTAGAAAACCAGGCCAGAAGGAGAACAGAATGATCGTACAAGCAAAAGTATGATACAAGAATCAAGAGAAACCAGTTATTTGATAATTATAGCTGTATACATTTTTCTTCATCAGCTTCAATTTTCTCTCCAGCTTGTAGTCATTTTATGCGAAATTCAACTCAAATTATAGTCGTGTATAAGCAAAAACAGATAGATGTAAGCTTGCCACACAAACACACAAACACAAACACACACACATAAACTCCCTCGTCCTGCCGTTTTTTATCAAACGTCAATGGCAGTCATGCCAATAAGACCAGTAGGTGAAGAAATACGGACAATTATTTGCAGGAGTAATATGGTAGGAGAATAGAGGAACTTTATTTGCAATGTTGCAGCTGCACGCCTTCTGATTGTTTTCAGTAGTTGAATTTCATCGCAGCCCACAAGCCAATGAACGCAGAACACGTCAAACACAGCATGCTCGGTAACGGCGTCAATTTTGTGCGTGACCGAAAAATGCTTCAAATTTGCGTTGCACAAGAGCGTAAAAACATTTGCTCACAATATAGTTCGGTGTTGATTTATTTTTGTCAATTATGATCAGACAGCCGAGAAAAATAGACTTCTCCCTGTCACGTGCGGGTGAAAAAATTTGACAAAATACCTATCTGATTATGTATATGAGTTGATAATGTTATATGTAAACTGTAAGTGTATCGCAATTCATAGCTCGATATTGCACAAAATTCATCATTTAAAACCAACAATTAATTTTAATTTACAATTACAATTACCAACAATTACTTAGGAATAACTTGAACGACAATCAGTTACTGAAACTGAAGCGACAGGCAATTACGAAAACAAGCGACAGTCAATTACATAACCTCTTTATGGCCTAATAATGAGCGTGGGTTGGCGCCTCTATAAATCGTCTCTCTTACCGAAACTTCACAAATAGATCTCTTCTATATAGTTATGGATTGATAACAAGATTGGTGACCACAAGAGGCAATAACCAAAGCTAAAAATAAATACGCACACACAGTGGATACACCAGATGAATCAATAGCATAATTTACTCTCGGTTAATGATTTTTAATGAATGTCTGAGGACGCATTGCCTTTTCTCAAATCAATGCATTGATTTAGCAAAAGATTTATGATAAGGAAAATCGATCAAATTAAATAATAATAATCAGACAAACAAAAGATGCACCGAAAAATCCAGAAAATATGTCATAAACCTTCATGTAATTTACCATTTGAATTCATTATATGAACGTGCGGAAAACACTGAATAATTTAGGCACTGCATTATGTAGTAAATTTATCAGAGACGAGAATTAACGCCTTGACAGCTTAACGCCTTGTGTCTGCTGGGAATGTGATTTGAAATTTCCGACCTGACATATACGCATCATTAATCCTGAAAATATATATTCAGCGGAAAAGTTAATCGCACAAGGCTTTCAAAAAGTGTTCGCATACATTTTTAAAAAAAATTAGTTGCATAAAAGTTGTAAAAAAATTATTCGCGTAAAACTCTTAGTCTATTAGAAAAATTTAGTCTTAAAAAAGTCTTTAGAGATTTGTACACAAAAATCCACACGAATCGGTCCAAGTCTTGTAAAATATTCGGTCGACTTTACAAATGGCGTAAATGCATGTTATACGCGTTGTTCTAATTGAGATGCCGTTTCATTGTACACGTGCTAGGCAAACATGATAATTCTACCGCTGATGGGAATCTCCACTCAAAATTTCGGCTATCAATCGTTTCCCTGTGAAGACGGTGACCTCTAGCCACGTGTGTATAGCTGGCGCCGCAAAATCTGGCGGATTTGTTGCATTGCCGATGATATGAGCGTCCTCTATTGGCGTCAACTTGATTTATTTTCAAGTATATTACATTTCATTCAAACAAAGTTTAGAACAAAATCACAAAAACAGTTGCAAAACAACATTTTCATTGTGCAAGGAAAAGTCCTGTCTCAAGCACTGAGTTAATTTCAAAAATTTCAAATGGATGCTGAAAAAATTAACAAAAAAGGAAAAAGGAACAATAGCCAAATAAAAAATCATTACAATTTTTGCTCAATCAAAACAATAGTAGATCATTACAGATCAATGAACACAAAAATTAATAAACATACGGAGATAATGAGCCGGGGAAATGAACCGAGCCAAATGCACGTGATATTGTCATCATCAACTATCAGCATTCATATATTTCATAATGTTTTTGTAGCCAAGATGTATTGAGCAAAATATCGGCGACAGAAAATCTTGTGGCCGCAGACGGTCGCTCCAGGTTAATTTACCGCTATTTTCCCCCCAAAAAATTGCAACCTATAGACCAGGGCAGTGGCTGCGCCAGAATTTTTCCGGTGGGGAGCTGAGTGGGGGGGGAGCTAAGGAAGGAGATGTGGGGCCTAATGAAACATAGGGTGACCATATTGCCAATCTCTAAAAAAAAACTTTTCATGTGCGCAGGAAAAATTGAACTTTTTCTTGAAAAAATGACATAGAAAAATTTACTTTTGTATATGCCAATGACAAATGTGTTTGTTGATATTTTTCAGGCACGCACGAAACCATTATAAACTCGCAAGAGGAACGTATAGAATGTAGATGCCCCAACTATACAAACCCCGGACATTAGAGGGATATTTACAAAAAGCATCCGTACAGGCTGTACAGCCCCCAACACTAGCATGTGTGCGGGAAAAACAGGACGTATTCTCATCCAACGAAACATGAGCCACTACACTCCAATAGCTACTGGTCAGGATTTTTGGGAGGTTTAGGGGGCTTGACACATTTTGGAGGACTTCAACCTCATCAAACCCTTCTGAACACAGCCTTGGTTTCTATCCGAAATATATTGTTTCCCATAAGCCAGGGGTACATGCCTGACAACGAACATAAACAAGACAGGGAAACATATATATGTCTGAATAAGACAGCGGCTAATTGATCGATTTTGTGATGGAGCTAAACTTGAAACACTATCATACAACAGAATAGCTGTGTGGTGCGCCATTTTCTATGCTATGCAAAACAGGAAAACAGACAAGCAATCATGCAGAACCATTATGCGGCATGCTGAGTCGTTTGATAACAGACTAAATAAAGTAATATGCATATATGCAGCATGAATTTCCTTCACTATAAAGCTGTATAACACGTGGACAGCGTGTGGATGCAGACGTAATGGTCAACGTTGTTTGTTAAGATGCGGTAGTGTTTGTTGTGATGTTTGTGCTATAGTGTACACACAGAGATGAAATTTCAGGTTTCGTTCAAATACACTTATCAGCAGCGCTCCCACAAGAATCTGGAAGATGGTACAATTTGTTGGGGGTTGGATTTTGTATGAGTGACTAGGTAGCGTGTGAAGGTCATGCCTTGGGACACTTAAAAAATATAACCCCGCTCTGGATCCGCCATCGGTTATGAAAATAAATTAAAACTCTTGAAAATAAAAAGTGACAAGTTTTCGTTCATGTATGGTGGAGGCCACAGACATGGATGGGTGAATGGGAAATTTTAAGAAGTTTCATCCGCTTACAAAGAGCCCACCGACAGATAGTGTCCAATGTAATAACACATTTCAGTTTAATTCAATTGAATAGTTTTCAATTTAGCAAAAAAATTCCCTCCATGCTATCCGACAGGGGAATAATTTTCCTACTGGCTACAATGAGAACATTTCCTGAACAATGGTCACGATATATGTTTTGAATACTTAATAACTCTTTGTTGAGTAAAACAGACTACACTGCCACTGTCCTACACTACTCTGTTTTGCACTTATGACACAAAATTATGATCAAGCTTGATTCCGTATCCTCTACCTCAGTGCTACTCAAAGTGTGGTACGCGTACCGGTGACGGTACGCGAGCCATCGTCTACCGGTACGTGGAGATTTTCCAGAAGAGAAAGAAACAGTAGTCAAACTCCATGCCACGGTGAAATGTCAACTTACTTTTATTATGTATTCATTATATTTTTCCTGTATATATGAATATTACTATTATTCTACTATTATTATTAATAAATGAATATTACTATTACTATTTACTGAATATTGCTTCACTTGCCGGTCCCTGACACATTGAAAAAAAACCCTGCCGGTACGCCACATCAGATAGTTTGAGAAGCACTGCTCTACCTGACAATAACACCTACGGTTGTATTGCAATCTTGCTGCTCGTATTTCGGGCAATGATACAAATACAACACTATCGCCTGTACTTAATTCTGCATCATTACAATACCATACAAATATGGCTGGACAATTTTGTAGGGCTTCCAATATAAGATCGCCTTTATTGACGAACTTCCTGACAGTACACACACACACACACACACACACATACACAGGCGCGCATACAGACAAGTGTTTGTTGCACAGAAGTTCTGACGAAGAAGACTAGAGCGCGTTGCAAATGTTCGGCAAGCGTAGCTGATTGCAAAGCTATGGGAGCGGTAGCGGCCGTCTTCACGTGATAAGTCGCAAAATTGAATTCGTCTTGGAGCCTTGGTCGGACATAATGGTTGATGAAGCCCGTGTGTGTGTGTGTGTGTGTGTGTGTGTGCGTGCGTGTGTGTGCCTGTTTTCCGAGAAGTGGCGATAGCTTTTAGCTGCTGTCGGTGTGTATTTGTGCCTAGATGGTTGATTCAAACCTTGTAATTCAACTCTGTTGAATTCAATTCCGCCACAACAATTGACCCGTATTTTTTTCATCTACATAATTTAGCGCTAGCTGTTCTGTGGATTGATTGCCGTGTTATGCTGGCTCTAGAATTCGTGTCAAGACGATGAGTGCTCCAAAAATCCAACCAAATTTCGGTTAATTACCATTTTTGGTGTACTTCCAACATCGCTCATGGCTCTATTTTGGCTCATGAACTTTCACTGAATACTTCTATTGTCTCTAGACGCATTCTCATACCAAGTTCATCAAATTGGATACATTTGATTCCGGGAATTTCAACAGTGACAGAGCACGTTTGCTCATTAACATATTTCGAATTTGTATGTGTATTTATAACAAAACCATACACACACATACACACACACACACACATACACACACATACTATTAGAATGAAAGATAAAAGAATGATTGAGTTTTTTATGTTTAAATTAGATTTACAAGCTATTTAGTCTTTATTCAATTTGCCCCGATATTTTGACATATTCAACCAAATATTAACCGATTAAGATACTTAAAAAACATTGGAACATTTAGCTTTAATTATACATCAAAACTGCATGATTTTACCCGCGTTCGATTAACTAATATCCATTCTAAACATTTTTCCTCAACATCTTAATTCCTCTATGAAAGCACTCATGAAAATTCGCCGTTGGTGGCTGAGTGCTAAACGAAAAACCCAGAAAGCAGCCCCGACAAGCACGCTTGTGCTTGTTGCTAAGCTAAGCATGCACCTGAATGGCTGCCAATTGGGTCCATTTGTAAGCTGAGCAAAGATCCATTGATGTATTCCAGCATGCTGCACAAGCAGAAAATTACACGCAATCCCAGAAGCAATCACAGTGACATTCAGTTGATCAAAGCCAGCGCAAATTCCAGTCAGTCATGCAGTCAAGTTGTATTCCCACTTACGCGAGCAATCGGCTCGATAAAAGTGCATGCACACACACACACACACACACACACACACATGTACACACACACACACACACACACACACACACACACACACATGTACACACACACACACATGTACACACACACACACACACACATGTACACCAACACACACACATGTACACACACACACACATGTACACACACACACACACACACACACATGTACACACACATGTACACACACACACACATGTACACACACACACACACTTACATGGACGCTAGATCTGTTTTTTCGATTTTTATACCCCCTGCACGCTGTCCCATGCTTTTAGCCGAAAATCACACCCGTTTTTATCGAAAATATCTCTATACCCTGCCGCATTGGACATGAAGTTATTACAAATGCAACGGAGAATGGAAGCAAATGGAAATTTCGGAGGCATTGTATGAATGACCTACTACTGGCCATAAAATTGTATGGACAAATTCTATATATGCTTGATAATATTTCGAGATGAAAAAGCGAGCCATGACCATGTCTCAGTTTGCAAGAAATCAACATGGTTGAATGCACGCCAAATTGCGGTGCTCAACTGAAATTCGGATTGTGGCTTTTTCCAAAATTTTTGAAAAGGTATTTTTGTGCGTGGAGCCAAACGTTCTCATGATGGTATTTACTTCTCCGCAAATCTGGTGGATTTTTGGCTTGAACAAAACAAACATTAAGAAAAAAATACACAAATACAAGTACGCAATTCAGTGTGTTGTCGAGCCGAGATTCGCGTCTCGTCGCTACAATATAATGTCCTTAAACCAAAGTTGTCTTGTGTGGACCAGCTAGCCACAATAGCCATAAAGCTTACGAGTGTTGTGACCGGATGAAGAGAACGAGTTGCGAAAGAAGCATTTTTGAATTTTCTTCGAAGCCTTAGAAACTTTAGAAGCTTTAAATTTATGTTGACTTTGTGTCAACATAAATTTTTCGTGGCCCCTGAGAAAATATGGTCGTCCCCCATTTTTTAAGTTTACTCCTATGACTACTGAAAAAATCCCATGGCCCCCAGGGGGGTCATATGACCCACGTTGAGAAACATAGTTCTAAAAGAATCAAGGAGCTTAAGCCTCTCCGTCCCCCCCCCCTAACGCCGCCACTGTTATAAACTTGTATGAATTATACAGAGACCGCCATATGACTAGGTGTCTGGCGAGATTTCTGTGCAAATTTAATGGGATATTCACAGAGGCGACACGCTTCACAGCACCACTCACGCCTGAACGAGCTGCATCGATTTTGAACAGAGGCAACGCTAGGCCAGATTCCTTGGGCAAAACAGGAGACAAGATAGATTTCTGGGCAAGGAACGGCAGCGTTAACTGAACAAATACTGAAAGAGGTTACCGCGATGATGAAAAGTTATTCGGATTTTTTGGGCTAGAATACTACGCCAACGAGACTGCCTCTGATTTCTGTGTACGCAGTCGGGTGAGCGCTGTCAACGTCCATGTCCTCAATGGTGGGATACTAATGGCACGAACGCCAATCAATCCCCTCTTGACAAGCGCTCTGATTGCACCAAACACAGCAGTTAACTTAGCCACATCGCTGGTAAATTCAACGCCTTTCACAAAGCCACACAACCTGTTTGCAACTGTGCGTCTGTTTGAAATGGCCAAGAACCCACTACACCGTGCGCGCCGGGGCAATGCCACCTAGACTACCTAGGTGGCATTGGCACCTAGACTACCTTGAAGTGGCACCTAGACTACCTAGGTGGCATTGGCCGGGGGCTTATTGAAAGCAAACAAAACCGCACAGTGTTGTCACATAGGCGTTCAATTTTCCGCCATTTGACTGGCGGGAAACACAACAGGTGTGTATGTATGTGTGTGTGTGTGTGTCATACTAATAGACCGCGCCAGTGGTTTTCAAACGTATTTACTCCACTCTCGCGTTATGAGTTCTCAACATTCCCTTACCATTACACCTGCTGAGCAATGACACTCAAGCTTAAACCTTATGCTAAGACTGGTTAGAGCGCTGGTGAATAAATTTCGATGTACTAAATTGTATCTTCTCAGTGAAGCCAAAGCTGCAGAATTGTGAAAAATATTAGTGTGAGATATATCCCAGGTGAGAAATATCCTAGATAGATGGATAGTTTTTAGATGGACTGTAGAAAAGATATTCCTTCATGGAAGACATAGCAAGGACCCGAGGCAAGGATCCGAGACAAGGATCTGAGGCAAGGATCCGAGGCAAGGATGGGAAGTTGATCAACATTTAACTTCACTAAAACCGGCCTTCGCTTGAGCTAAGGTTTGAAACAAAGCATACTAAAATCTCCAGTGGAATTTTTCTGTATGTGTGTGTGTGTGTTTGTGTTTGTGTTTGTGTGTGTGTGTGTGTTTGTGTGTGTGTGTGTGTGTGTGTGTGTGTGTGTGTGTGTGTGTGTGTGTGTGCATCGAACACGCCCACACAACCCAGCGCACACAGTCAGGTCTGGCATGTGACAAACTTGGCGCATGACAGCACAGCTGATACGCACCGCGTGTAAGATGCTTGCGGCCCGGCAGCTTTGCAGATGAGCAAATCTCCACGACAGATAGACAGCGCTGTGTCTTGCGCAAAATTGACAATATAAAATTGACAAGCGAGAAAATGGTTGACACGTTTGTTTTTCAGTTGCCTGTGGAAAACGTAGAGTCTATAAACAGTATATATATATATATATATATATATATATATATATATATATATATATATATATATATATATATATATATATATTTGAAAAATAGTCGAAAAAGCACAAAATGAGAAAAATCAGACGTTGTATTTATTTTGTTTTGTTCGGCAGAAATAAACGTTGAACAATGACTTGAAAAGTTGTACTTGTCAAGGCCATAACACTACGAACACGCCAAGTCATTACGGGCTGATTCGTAAATCAAATTACGACCGAATTTCTCTTTGAACATCGGCCTATGTTGTTTCTTCGACTAGCCAAGCTGGTGGGTGTCGGAATGGCAGCGAAATTGCTTGATTGCGTCAAATTGTTCAGCCAACTTTGACAAGCGCCAGCCGACAAAAAAGCACAAACAGAAACAGCAAAATCAAAGCCTTGCCTCTCATCAAGTTACAAAGCAAATTGGATTATAATTCTACGCTGGACTTGCCAGACTTTTCGACAAAGGCTCACAAAAACATTAGCTAATTGCAAATTGATCCAACGACCGCATGAAAACAACCACTTTTATCGCATCTGGATGCGTACATGTGCGTTCTTCCATCAACTACTGACCTCTTGAATAGCATGAATAACATTCGCTTAAATCTATTGGGTCGTTAAAGTTTCGTGGAAAACAATTGATTTGCCACTAAAATGTAATTTGCTTATACAATATAAAATAATTAAAATACATGATTATTATTATTAGGATTCTAAGTAGGCCATGATTGAAGTGTATGCAGTGCTAGAAAATTGCCAATGTACATCGAAGCCGCTTGATGCTGCGTTGAAACACACACATGCGATACTCCCACTAGCAATGAAATTTTGTGCTAGGGCTTGCGACCGGTGTAAATGAAAAAGTAAACGGTGTGCTGTGCACAAAATAGCGCGAATAGAGCGAAAATCTTGCCACACCACAACTATCCGACACCAAAGCTCGTCTCAAGTCGGGCCGGGGCAAATCTACGAGCTGCAGTGCACATATTGTGTGTCTTACCACTGACAAGCACTTGCAATCAACGTGCCAACAAGTCGACATACGCAAACTCACCTGCAACAAACACACACACAAGCATATTGTTATGGACTACGTAGAGATTTTGTATCACAATTTGAGTGCCCTTGATATTTTGAAATAGGGCGTACAAGACATGTAATATAAAAAAGTAATACGCATATTACTATAAGTCAGTGGTTCCCAACCTTTTTCAGCTTGTTACCCAATTTAGCATCCCATATTAAGCATGTTACCCCTTTGTTACTGTACATGTTACTGTAAGCATTCACACACACACACGCACGCGTGCACTATATATAACACGCCATATGAGCAATACAATATCCACACAATGCAAACAATAAACATAATATGCTAAGTTAAAATTAATCCAAATACAAGGTAGCGCAATGTTTTCTTGAATTTCAGAATTCTTAACATTTTCCTGTCACCCCTACATTACCCCCGAACAATTGCTAAATTACCCCAGGGGGTAATTTACCCCCAGGCTGGGAACCACTGCTATAAATATTAGTATACGCTTATTTTGCTGTAAGGTAATAAAGGTATTCGCGTATACCGAAATTATCAATTTAGATGCTGTCGTTGATCAATTGGACGATGCAACTCGATAAAAATTGCACAACGTCATTGCAGGATTTGTTTGATGATTTAATGTGCAACTCATCTCGACTCATCAAAACAGAAAAAAATCCGAGTTTTCTCATTGCCAAATGACGACCACCCAGAAATGGCGGCATTTCGGTGGCAAGACAATTAGGAAACATTCAAGAGAGAGAGGTCACAGAGACTCACAAGAAACATGCAATACACGCCTGCAATGCGCTTACTTGCCAGCGTTTGTTGCAGACTGCGTGTGCAGCAATCACAAGGTTGCATCATAAAAATTTGCATACGATTTTCTTTTGCTTCACGCAATATATATAGAGTTTGAAATCTAAATAAATGATCATATGATTATCAAACTATTTGAAAACCAAGCGAAAACTCTCAATTTCACAGTGTATTGGAGATTTGTCGACAAACGCCGCCCAACTTATAATAAAATCAAGCCAAAATTGATTACTGCCAGAAACAGTAATGAGCCGAATCACGTTATCAATTGTTACAGCTCGAATATCTCAATTCAGCGCCGGAAATTCTATTTGAATTTGCACTAAACGGAATAGTTTCGGCTAACACTTCTACAGACTGATAACAACAGCTGACAGTGGGTCAACTCTTCTCCCAATGAGCTTCGGTTGTTTTCATTGAACGTCTTGCAATAATTACTCGGCATCCAAAGGCTACCTGAAATCTGGTTACATTTCAGTTGGCTCTAGTACTCTTGCACACTAGCCACCATTGTGGACTACATACGTGCAGTGTTGTTACGGCGGTTGGCATATCCATTCCCGCAGTGGTCGTGCGTTCTGGAACATTCAATTATAAACTCAGTGCATAATTCATAAGCATAGCGCATATGCACAGGTCCGTGCGAATCACATTAACACACACACACACACACACACACACACACACACACACACACACACATACACACACACACACACACACACACACACACACACACACACACACACACACACAAGCATACACACACACACACACAAGCATACACACACACAAACACACAGAGAGAGAGAGAGAGAGGTTATAAGGTTAAAGGCCTAAGTAACAGCTGCTACACGGGAAGAAGCCGAAGCTTATGAACACACAAGCTTATGCCCCGTGCAGCTCGCTGCCTCCGCAGAACCGACCCTCTCCATGCTATTGCGCCACAAGGACGAAAGACGTATTAGAGAGGGCCACCTCCCAGAATGCATGTCACAAATCATGACTGATATCTGGTACCATCATTTACTGCTGGGTGGACAGGGGCTGTTGGATTATTGAATTCGCCCAAGTAATTCTGCTCCGGCGGGTTACGAACCACGGATCTCCCGCTTGTGAGGCGGGTGTGCTAATCACTATAATAATAAATGACACAAGGATACAGAGGTGAGACAGGTGAGCAGATAGCAATATGTGCGCCGAATTCGCCCACATCTCATTTGATTAGCACATCTCAGATACACATCACCATATTCAGCCAGAATCGGGGGCGAATTTCAATCATCAACACATACACACACACATACACATGCACACACATACACATGCACACACATACACACACACACACATACACACACACACACCTACACATACACACACACACATGCACACACATATGAGCTGAGCTTAAATTAACACACATACACATGCACACACATACACATACACACACACATGTGTGTTAATATGTGTACACGTTTGTAAATATTTTTGCTTGTGTCAAAAAAAAACAAAAAAACACACACACATATGATACCATATTTTGATGGTTTGTTTATCCGAATATTATCTCTAGTGGGTTAGCAAACTCTTCTCGCATCTGATTGCATCGGCTCAAATTGTATTTCGTATGTGGAAAAAAATATACATAAAATTTTAATATTTCCGCTCAGAGCTTGTGATACGCACACGTAAATTCGTGATTATAATCGTGTATATGTGTGTGTGTATGTATGTGTGTCTGTGTGTCTGTGTGTGTGTGTGTGGATGTGTGGATGTGTGTATGTGTGTGTATGTGTGTGTCGTCAAGCAGCCTTTCAGTCCTATTTGACGGGGTGACAGCAAAAAGAGCAAAAAACCATCATGGGAGATATAAGAGTATATTTTTTCATGTAAATTTATTTTGCAAATGACAAACATTTTCCAATTCTCTTTTTTGCATTGAAAATATGTATATAAAATTATCCGTAATACACGCTGTTGTCTTGCTGTCGTCAACAATGCTAATCTATACTTTTTGCACACAAAAAAGTGGGCCCTAAAAATTAATGGAGAAAATATAAACATATACTCTCTACGGACTAAGACAAAACTAGACCAAACGAGCAATATGACAAAGTTTCAAAGTTTCATTGTAAGTGTGTGCGCTTGAATGTATGTGTGTGTGTGTGTGTGTATATCTGTGATGAAAACTGCTCCGATCATGCCAATGACACGACGACCATACGCCAGCCATTGCATCACTGCATTGTTGCATTGTTGCATCAGAAATTGCCAGTGTTTTTGCTTGAATGAAAATAAAAACAGCACATGGCAGCAGCAGCTTTTATGTTGCACGCTTCAACGGTCATAATGTTTGCAATATTGCTTTGGTGCGCTGGCGAGGGCGTGTGTGTGTGTGTGTGTGTGTTGACATCGACACAGCTCTAATCACCCCTCAGTTGTATTGAGGACAAGTGTCAGTCATTAATTCACCACTCCTATGCCCCCATTACGCACACACACACACACACACACACACACATACACACACATACACACACACTGAGTGCAAACATACACTGTGCAATTTGCATAATTGCCATTTGCAAAATTGTCAGCTGACTTGAATTTGAGCTGCTGTGTAGATTTGGGCACGACGCAGTTCTAGCGATATTGCACACGACCTGTGCCAAATGAGTTCGACTCTTCTATACCACAAATTACACATACACTCAGACGCAGGCACACACACACACACATACACACATACGCACGCATATACACACACACGTACACTTTAAACGTTTCTCAAGACAAGTACCCAGATATTTTTCCATATATTTCCACATGGCGGCCCATAGTTCGTACTGCAGAACATCTGCAATTTGGATTGATCTTGCAAACAGCGCATGCAATGAACTGCCGTAGTGCACGCGCATAGTACGGAAGAATTGAGGAAGCAAGTTTTCTTAGAAGAACATGTTGGTCCAAAAGTGTGCGTGTCAATTGTCCACGCGATTTTGTCTCAAATTTTCAGGCAGGAAGGTGATGTCATGTTACGGCAAAAAATACATGCACGATTGCATGCTGCATAACTTGCGATAGGTATTTGGAAAAGATTGGAAAATTCCACATACAACTCATATATAGAGCTTGGAAGTTATCAATTTCCGGGTGTTTTATTTGGCAAACCAAATTATGTACAGTTGAGTTCTTGAAAATCCCCTGAAGACTTTTATTTTTGATATCGTGAGACTTATTAAGCTTGCAAGGCGGAATCATGATGCGCCGTTACGTTATGCCTCAATATTTTCGCTGACATCACACAACTCGTATGCAAAATGGACACCATTTCTCATTGAATAACGGATATCATTGGATTAAAATAGGGGCTTATGAATAGACAGAAAAAGCATGCGATATGCACGAGGGAGTGCATCTGCATATGATTACGACCATAACTTGAAAGTGGAGCGCCTGGAAGACACAGGCGATATCGGAAAGGATTCGCATTGGGAAATATATCATTCACCTCGTAGAGTCGCATAAGATGTGTGTGTTGCTGACGCATTCAAATCCGCATATAAACCGAGTTTGTTTGTATACACAGCTTTCAACACTCATAGGTAGAAATACAACACACACACACACACACATACACACGCACACACACACACGCACACGGACACGCACACGCACACGCACACGCACACAATTCTCAACCAAACGAGAACACATAAGTTCCAACAGAAGTACGCTCTCTGGGAGACAGAAGTGACGAGTTTTTGACAAATTTCTGAAAGACAATTTTGTGAGAAAACTTGGTGAGAACACACACACACACATACACGTGTGTGTGTGTGTGTGTGCGTGAACTTTTTTGACAGTCCAAGTGACTTCTGGTACTCTGGAGACGTTTTGTCTCCGGTAAGTGGTGCGACCGATGGAAAAGCAAGTCTTCACGACAGCCATCACGACGGCTGTCCAAGTTTTACCAACGGCTGACGTTTTCATTGTTTTGCCAGACAAAAAGCGACGGTAGCGTCGGTGATGGCCGGTCGAAACTTTGCCTGCGTGCATATTTGACAGCGGGACGTGACGTGAGCGAACTTTGTCAGATAATATTATTTTTGCTGAAAATAAACGCATAGCAGCTGCCGAGCACAAAAAGTGTGTATGTGTTTTTTTTGTTTTTTTTGACACAAATAAATATATTTACAAACGTGTACACATATCAACAATACTACAATGAAATGGAGGCGGCGTTGCCACGAATGACGGCCAGGCTTATTCGCTGCCGAAGCCAGGCCCGTCTCTCGCGGCCCCTCTGTGTGTGTGTGTGTGTATGTGTGTCTCCGTGTGTGTGTGTGTGTGTCAGTGTGTGTGTGTGTGTGTGTGTGTGTGTGACAGTGTGTGTGTGACAGTGTGTGTGTGACAGTGTTTGTACTTGTGTGTGTTTGTTTGTGTGTGTTGGTGCGTGTGTGTGTGTGTGTGTTTGTTTGTGTCGGTTCTCACAAGCAAAAAAAGCGTGTGTGTGTGTGTGTGTGTGTGTGTGTGTGTGTGTGTGTGTGTGTGTGTGTGTGTGGAGTCAATGGTATCTTTTAATGCGTGTCGTATGGCTGAGGCCACTATGTCAAACATGATGCGATTTTCAGATGAAGAAACACTGTGATAATACACCTGAGATGATACATCTGTACAACGCCTCTCTCCTTGCGTAATAAATAAAAAACACACACACACACACACAAACACAGAAATGAGGTAAGGAACATATGGGCTCATTGTCAAAATCCATAACAATAATAAATGTATGTGAATGATATTTGTTCTAGTAGCACACAGACACGCACACGCACACACACAGACACACATACACACACACGGCCAACACCAATTTCAATGCAAATTTTTCACCATGGAGACTACAAGACCAAATTGTTTACCGAAAAACCTTTTCATCGCCGAGTTTATATATTTAATCAATATAATATTATATAATTTAAATATAATATTTCCAATTGAATTTTACCTACCTACACGACCTACAGATCAAACAATACAAAGAATAATTTTCAACCAGCATATTGCAGACGCGTATTTTTACCGCTAAACACATACTAGAAGATCGCACCTTCGCGGACGCATATATGTGAGGGCGTCTACATACACGTGTGTGTGTGTGTGTGTCTGTGTGTGCGTGCGTGTGTGTATGTGTGTGTCCCTGTCCGTGTGTGTGTGTGTGTGTAAATTTTCGCAAAGTGCCTATTGAAATGCCGAGTGGATAATATTTGTGTGTCAGTTCTTGGCGCGTGTCCGAATCAACGCCGAGTGCTGGCGGCTCTTTGTCGTATTGGCACACACACACACACACACACATACACACACACACACACACACACACACACACTCACACACACACATACACACACTCACACACACACACACACACATACACACACACGACCAACGCCAATTTCAATGCAAATTTTTCACCGTGGAGACTACAAGACCCGCTCAACAACATCACACACGCACACACACACACGCACACGCAGACACTTTCCGTGGGGCTGGTCTTATGAAAAATGCATTTGTCATTGGCGTGACAGAACCGACTCTCGTCTGCATTGGTGGGCTTGTTGGATGACTGGTCCGCCGGCTGCAGGCCACGACATAACAGCTGCTATAACCACACCACACCACGTCGCGCAAAAACATAATGAAAGAACGAAAGAAGATAATCGAACGGAGAAGAAGCAGAGAGCTGAGTTCGAGCCAGTGGCGGCGCCAGGATTCTTCTGATGGGGGGGCTGAGGGGGGCTAAGGAAAAAGTTGTGGGGGCTGAGGAAAAAGTTGAGGGGACTTGGCAAAGCATGAATAACTACACTCGAACGCTGACTACATAATATTATAATAAGGGACTGGGGCATACTAATTCGGTCCTCGAACTTGAACCATAATTACAGGACTTCATTTACAGTGGTAAGAAATTGTTTTGTCCATGATGATGATTTTTGGGGGGCTTAGGATGGCTTGGCATATTTTTGGACGGTCCAGCCCACCCCCAAGTCCCCCCTTGGCGCTGCCACTGCTGAGAGCTGAATGTGCCGCTGGTCTAGACACGTGTCATCGGCGTGTATTCTTGTTGATGTTTGCCTGTGCGATTTGCAATAGTCAACAGCAATATTGATCGAGCCTCATCACAATAAAACACTTGCAGTGCTCTTTCTCTATATTTCGCTCTCTCACACACACACACACACACACACACACACACACACACACACACGTTGCGTTGAAACAACTCTGAAAGAACACCTGTTTTCATCAGCTGAGAGTTTCGACATTGTCTTCGTTCTATCCTATTGAATTTGGTGCGAGTATGTGTGTTTGTATGTGTGTGTGTGTGTGTGTGTGTGTGTGTGTGTGTGTGTGTGTGTGTGTTTGTGTGTGTGTGTGTGTGTGTGTGTGTGTGTTGTGTCTAGCATGGGATCGATAGTGTTTGTTCAAATTTAAATGTAGCTGCGCAATCAGCCTCACATAAGTTGAACGGTTCGTACATGTGTACAATGTACACTCTAAACGTGTACGCGTGTGTGTGTGTATGTGTGTATGAGTGTGTGTGTGTGTGTGTATGTGTGTTTGCGTGCATATCGCGTGTTTTCGTGTACAAAGTGTGCCGTGTTGCGTTGGCGTGTTTGCTTTTCACCTCTCGACAGCCAGTCAACCGCACAGCTATGCGTGTACGAAAAACACTCCAAATAAGCCACATCACAAAGCGCGTTCCGCCTAACTGACTGTTTTTTGCAATCAAATGTTTTTCATCCGTCCGAGCGGACAGAAACAATCAATTAACCAGCGCTCAACTGACAAACAAGTCAATTCTGCGCCGAGATGCTGGCAATCGCTATCAATCCATCGACGACTATCAATTTGCCATCATTAGTCTTGAGACAAACAACTCAAACGATTAAGGCCCAATCAGGAAGAAAAACGATTGAACGTCAAATATTTTGATTTACACTGAAACAGTATAAATAGAAATGCGGTGATTACGTTTTATCAATATTCGGCTTCACATAAATGCACTCTCATATTCAATTGAAAATGTAAGTTTCATTTAGCTACATCAATGTTTGTGATGACAAGGTGATTGTGAATGTTTGATTGTCCCAAGGGACACATTTCAATGTCATCAACTGCATACACCCGCATTCAATACTAATGCAATTAAATTCTGAAAAAAACTTTAATGAGAAGCATCCTTGAGTGCCACATTGCACTGGTACAGTGGCGGCGCCAAAAGGGGGCTAGCAGAGGCTGAAGGGCCCACAGAGATGTGCCAACTATCCTTTGAATATTTTGGGTATAATTGCTCATGTCTCGCCAATCCCCAGCATAATTTTTTCTTAACACCCCTCAGCCCCACCGGAAAAATCCTGTCGCCGCCAATGCACTGGTGCATAATTCGAGTGCAACTCTGGTGTGTCAGCTATTTTATCTAGAGTATATATGAGCAACAATTCAATTATTTATTCATATTTATTCATGGTTGATATTTATTTAATGACTCGTATATATTTATTGTTGATTGTTGTTATTTATTGAGGAGTGTGGGCGGAGTGACATTATGGAGTGTTATCGGATGAATTTTCTACTGTTATTTATTTATTATTTTGTTTTCGAACTGTCTCTGTTGAATTCCCTACTTTTTGGAGTCTCTTTTTCTCTGCATCTTTTGGGCATATCCAGTGTATAGGCCACCGCAGGATGGTAATAGTGCTTGCACTCTTCCCATGCTACTGGAGTTGTAAGTAATTAGTAATAATGATAATATCAATTCAAATATTACACCGAGTAAACATTTGCTCAAGCGCATCATCGCATCATCGTTTCGCTCGATTTGGTCCACTTGCAAGTCCGAGATTCAATGAGATTAAATTAGAAACAGCACCCATGTTGTGATATGAGGCACCAATTGACGGACATGTTGACAGTTGTCAAATTTGTCTGCAGTGTTGGTAGTAGAGTTGAGTCTATATGCGGGATAGGTTTGTAAAAGAAACCAGAAACTAAAATATATTACAGACAGGCGCGCGTGGGCATCACCGCCCCACGCGCGCCTACAAGACGTCACACTCCGATCGCACCACAAACACGACTCTAAGCTCACACCGTGACACACGGGAGCACACACACACACACACACACACACACGCACAGTCCTCACCCGCCGCAACAACCAATCAGCGGCGAGCCGGTCAATCGCTCGCCGCCGCGGGACATGCATACTCGACAAGCGCATACACACACACACACACACACAGAAACAACTGCACACACTTACCGACACAGCTATACACACTCGCTCACACACTCTCGCACGCAATATACAATTCAACCATACACGATCACATATAGACACACTAACACGTTCACGCACACACAATCTTTCACACACACTCTCTCTCTCACTGCACACGATCACACCACACCTCCACCTGTTTTAAAGAAACATAAATCAACAAAATAACAGACAATTAAAAAACGCGAACCAAGCAAACCAGGAACCAATAAAAAAACCTAACTCGACGACGGCCTCCACCAGATGCACACACCGTGGCTGCGGCGAAACACAACACGTCAGGCCCCAGCGTCCACCACGCTCCCGCCTCCGCCCGTGCTCTTCAGTGCTCCGCCGCAGCCTGCCGTCCTCTTCATCACCGGCTGCCGCGACAGGGCACAACACTTCGACCCCAGCACCCACTATGCTCCCGTCGACTCTAGTGCTCTTCAGCACCCTGCCGCAAACAGCCGGGATGTCGCCGCTCACACAGGCCACGCCGTCGCCGTCGTTCGTCATGTTTTCTTCCGGCTTCAGCAGCCCCTCTCTGTCACCTGCCATCCAGCACCAGCATCCTCCACGAGCGATCGTCGCCTCCACCGACAATCCTGTAGTTGCCCGGCGACGTGCCTTACACCAGTGCAGGCGAGACGACCAGCATCCCTCGGCCACAGCTCCTCAGCTGCCTCCCGCCGGCATCATGCTGCACTGCCGTCCCCCTGCACACCAACCTGACACGCCGCCGAGCACCTCCACCGCTGTTCTCCGCTGTTAGGCCGCTACTGATGCTGGAAGGCACCATCTCCGCTGCTGAAGCCGGGTCGCAGACAAAAATAATTCCAAAACAAAAAGGCCGAAATAGCTTGTAAAAGAAACCAGAAACTAAAATATATTACAGACAGGCGCGCGTGGGCATCACCGCCCCACGCGCGCCTACAAGACGTCACACTCCGATCGCACCACAAACACGACTCTAAGCTCACACCGTGACACACGGGAGCACACACACACACACACACACACACACGCACAGTCCTCACCCGCCGCAACAACCAATCAGCGGCGAGCCGGTCAATCGCTCGCCGCCGCGGGACATGCATACTCGACAAGCGCATACACACACACACACACACACAGAAACAACTGCACACACTTACCGACACAGCTATACACACTCGCTCACACACTCTCGCACGCAATATACAATTCAACCATACACGATCACATATAGACACACTAACACGTTCACGCACACACAATCTTTCACACACACTCTCTCTCTCACTGCACACGATCACACCACAAGGTTGTTATGTTGCACGACAGCAGACCGCATGCGTAGAATCCTGTTCTCTATCAATACGGTCTGTTTGTGCCATGGACATTGATAGCATCGAATTCCAGGCTAAAAAGTCTCTGTGGAATTTCTATTTGTGAAAGCACGATCACACAGGGCCAGTGGAAATGTTGTGAAGCGGAGATGATTCTGTGTTTTATTTTCATGTAACTCGATACAAAAAATGCTCAACTTTCGACACAAATTTTGTGGCGGAAAAAAGTGCCGAACATAAGCATACACTGAAAAACATAATCGTATCGTGTATGACGAATAACTCTGGAAAATATCAGAAAATAAAGGCCAAAAAATTTGGTTGTGAGTCAACTTTCAAGACACGCAGCCATCGCACTCGTCGCACACATGCATTGTCAATGAAAAAAAAATGCATGTTTTGTCCCAGCATGTTTTACACTCGAATTCACTATCATAAGCGACTTTAGTCTTGTCTTAAACGTACTCTTCTTTTGGCTTCAAGCCGAATTTGTGCTTTCTTCAATCACATTAGCATGATCAGTGATATGGCTCATACCATACCGCTCATGCGGTACAGTTTCACCTCAAGCCGTAATGATGTACGTTGAATGAATTACTCAAAATAGAATTGTTGATTACGACCTTATTAACCTAGAAAGTCCAGTGTGAATTATTGTGTTAGGAAGTGATATGACCAGCTGGTATTAATAGGCATTGTTCAAGCGTCTATGTTCGACAAAAATCCAAATCCTTTTAAGCATAAACAAAAACACTCGGGCATGACTCAACGATGATTTTCGTTTTGTTTTTTGTTAATGCTCCCTGAATAACAATTCAGCAAGTGCTCAAATCGTTCTCAAATCGTTGATTCGGCTATAGACCGATACACTACCAAGACCCAAAGCAATCTGGGATACGCCTTCTTGCTGAATCCACTTTCTAATATACAATCCAATGAAAGCACGTGACTACCAACCCGCACATCCACGAGTGTCGACGGCGAATGGCCGAGGGAACGGCGAGGTGCCGCTCAACAGCACGCGACGATTGAGCCTTGAATTCGCCGGATGTTGTCTCGCTGTCCTGAAATCCTCCAACGATACAAATTTGAGGAATAGAAGTCATCTTTCCGGCGGCGTTGGTGCTGAAGGCCATTTGAAGCAGGAGGTCGAACAAGGAGAAGATGGCAAGGGTGATATCAAAGACACACTGATCCACACCTCACCCACCACCTTCACGCACCAGCCATAAGCTAGCTAGCTAGCTGACTCAAAGAGCTAGATGCTAGAGCTGAAGCTGAATTAAAAGACACCACCGTTGATGTTCTATACCATGTGCATGACCACAAAACTGCACACACAAAACAAAAAACGTGCTTCCAACGTAAAACGAATCACGCACACACACACACACACACTCACTTACTCACTCACTCACTACCACGAATCACAAGCACGTCTTGCGAGCGGTACAATCGTGCCAACAGTGTCTTGTGAATTGGCGCTTTTGGCGCGCCAGGCCTACAGTCGGCGCCCGTCACCCACGAGCGCAATACTACACTACTAGACGTCGAACACACACACACACACACGCACACGGACACACGCACACACACACACATACACTCTGGTGTACAAGCACACCCATGCACAGACCTGCACACACGCACACACACACCTATACACACATAGACACAATGAACACACACAGACACAATGAGCATACATAGACACGTAACACACATAGACACAGTGGATCATTGTCATTTCGCTAGAACGTAATTTGTAAGAAATTGCTTCCGAAAAAATCCACCTCCGCTAAAATACTCTGTAAGGCAAAAAAACCGTCATATACAAAAACGGCAAATATATATTGGGAATGTACAATAAGATTTGGAAAATATGAAGCGAAATAATGCTAAATTCAAGTAGTAAGAGTAGAAAGATGATGAAAATTCCAATCTGACAGTATTGCAAAGTGATATAAAACGAGTCTATCAAAAACCGCAACATCTATCAGTACATTTTTTCTCATTTTTGATTGATTATTTTTCACCACACCGCAATGAGCTAAATTTTAATTATCCACTGCAGCGCTGATAAATGCAATAAATTAGTTTGTTTCACCAAATGGAATGTCAGAGAATAATTAGAAACGATAATGAACCGCGTCATATTGATCAATCACACATTTCTCCTTCTGTCCGACCTTTAATTTCCCACTGGACAACCCATTCATCTCCCCATAGCCCACAAGTTACGAATCACCCATCCAGCATAATTGATCAGGAATTACGGTAAAAATAGCGAAAAAATGCTTCTAATTCTGGAAGCATACAGGGACGAAACAATTTCATATCGGATATTTAAGTATAAATACCGCACACACACACACACACACACACACACACACACACACACACACACACACACACACACACGGTCACAGAGTCAGTTGCAAATGCACAAACATGCACACGCATACACACACAAACATGCAAGTCTCCTGATTGAAATTGATGCCTCACTCCACAGATAAATCGACCTCAGAACAAGCCAGTGTGACTTAATTCTAGTTTACACACTGAAATGTCTCACGACTTGTCCATGTAGTGCTTCAGTATGATAAACAGTTACCAATAAAATACACGCTAGATTATTTTCAACGTTGTATATTTATAACTAGCATTAAAATCCGCCCGTTGTGCGGAACACTTCATAAAAATATTGCAAATTAAAAATAAATAAGGCAAACTCATGAAAACCTTAATCAATTAAGAGGTCTAAATTTCATTATTTTTAATTTTATTTTGACAAAATATTTTCACTCAACCCGCCTCATATTTAAACCCGCCCGACGTGAGGAATAATTCAGAACTCGAACACCATCCGTTCTGGTTCTTGAAGTCAAATCCATTAGTTTTAGTTTCATCCATGAATTTATTCTATACGGTGAAATTGAACGTATTATTGCTGCCCGCGGGACATTTTTATTTCATAAAAATGACCCATCGCTTCGTTTGCGTTTGAAGCCCCTGATCATTGAGCCAGCGAACCATGAACCAGCGCAATTATGTCACCTCATATTCAAGCATACATACACAGACAGACAGATAATTTCTTCTTTATGTATATATATAGCATTAAAACCCGCCCGTTGTGCGGAGCAATTCATAACATGAAATTCATATTCAATTCATAAAAAATATGGAAAAATAAAAATGAAATAGGGTACACTCATAAAAATATTAATCAATTGAAAATTATAAGTTTAATTATTTTTATTTCGACCAAATATTCCCCCTCAGTCCGCCTGAGTCATTTTTAAACCCACCCGTCGTGCTGAATAATTCAGAACTCGAACACGATCCGTTCTGGATCTTGAAGTCAAATCCATTGGTTTTGTGCATGGATTAATTCTACAGGGTAAATTGAACGTTCTATTGTCTATAGTTGCTGCCCGCGGAGCATTTTTATTTTTTTAAAAATACCTTTTTTTAAATGAACCATTTGAAAAAATGAACTAAAAAATGGAAACACTTTTTTTAAACCCGCCCGTCGTGCGGAACAATTCATACAATACAATTCATATTTGAAGTCAAATCCATTGGTTTTGTGTATGGATTAATTCTACAGGGGAAATTGAACGTTCTATTGTCTATAGTTGCTGCCCGCGGAACATTTTTATTTTTAAAAAAAAATACCTTTTTTAAATGAACCATTTGAAAAAATGATCTAAAAACACTTATTTAAACCCACCCGTCGTGCGGAACAATTCATACAATAAAATTCATATCAAATCCAGAAAATATAATGAATACAAATTGAAAACCAAAAAATGTAACCTATAAATATCTTAACCAATAGAAAAGTCTAAATGTGAATATTTTTGTTCTTATTTTGACAAATATTATCCCTCAACCCGCCTGATATATAAATCTGCCCGTCGTGTGGTATAATTCAGAACACAAACACGAAACAAACAATGAAAGATGATGAAATATTTTCATCAGAATGTTTCCAAACTATATTTATTACTTAACATCATTCCCCAATATCATTTGCTCAAGTACTATTTCACTTTTACCGCTATAATATTTATTGTTAAAATTTATATATTTTCCGCTATCATTAAAACCCAATATAACCTGAGTCAAACCTACCCAACCCAACCCAACCATTCAATATTGACCGCTCTCAGCCCAGTCTGAGGTGATTTAACTTATTAGTTTGTGATCACAAAATATACTGATGCGATGATAATTTGTAATCAGAAGACTGAGATTATCTACCCCAGGGGTCCCAAACACGCGGCCCACCAATACTTCTCTCTCAACCCGCCAATATAGTATCGGGACCAAACTGTAAGGCAGCTAAATTCACATTTGTTGCATAATGCGATATAATTATACACCATTATCATATTATCTCATAATTCCCGGTTAATGCTTCCACTAATGCATCATATTCATACAGTTGTTATTTTTTGGATTACACCGACATTACAGCCCTTGATATTACAGCCGATATTATATTATGCAATCTATATTCTGCTACGTATTATTCCTAATACATATATCATCAGATCGCAAAATATATTTAAAGGTTCACATCATTCTCCAAAATCATTTGCTTAAGAGCTATTCTACTTTTATCGCTAGAATATTTACTGCTAGCAAAATATCATATACCTCGCTATCATTTAAACCCACTCTTTATAGATACATTTAATTCGCCCGTCGTGCGGAACAGTTCATAAAATATAATTAATATTCAATTCATAAAAAAATTAGTGCAAATTGAAAAAGAAAAACAAACCCATAGGAAAGTTTTACCTAATATAAAAGTCTAAATGTGAAATTTATGTTTCAATTTAGAAAACATGTTTTTCCACAACCCGCCTCATATTTAAAGCTGCCCGTCGTGCGGAATAATTCAGAACTCAAACACGAAACAAACACAAAGTTTATTGATGAAAAACGACCAATAGAAAAGTCAAATTTGTAAATTCTTGTTTTAATTATTGACGATGATTTTCCCTCAACATTGCTCAAATTCACACCCGTCCTTCGTGTGTAGTAATTCAGAAGTGTAACACTATCAAAACAATGAAACATCTCTATAATTCCAGATTAATGCTTCCTCTAAAACAGCATATGCATATACTTGGCATTGCATGATATTACAACCCGTATCCTTATGCAACTTAAGCGTATGCAGCTTGAATTTAAACCAATTAAATTACACAGTAAAATTCAGTAGCTTACTTTGTTCCAAGTAGCATTTTACCCGCCCGTCGTGCGGAACATTTGATGTGTAAATATTGAGGACAATATAGACTTTCTATTCAGTATAGTTTAGCATTAATTAAACTGTACGCAATAAAACCACACCATCCATGCTTGGAGATAATATGATGCATTCTTAATTGTGATTGGGCTTCAGTGAAATTTAATCGGTGTATATTCCTGTGTAATCGCAAGTGCGCATAATAGCTGTCAAATTGGCAATATGTCCTTTTGACTTTACACCGCCGTAACTTCCTTCAGATACCCTTTGGAAAATTACAAATTATACCGTATTGTAGAAAACAAGATTTCTAGCACGATGATATAATTTATTTTTATGTATAACAAATAGTTATTGAGAAATAGTAGAAAATGAATTAATTTTAGTCGCCCGGTGTTCAAGTGTAATTTTGGATGTATTTGAGAATTTGCCAATTTTACACATTTTTTGTACCATTTGTGGGTATAAATTATAGATTATATTGTAGAACACAAAATTATCTACACAGTAGTATATTCCTGTGTAATCGCAAGTGCGTAAATTGTGATTGGACTTCAGTGAAAATAAAATCAGTGTATATTCATGTGTAATCGCAAGTGCGCATAATAGCTGTCAAATTGGCAACATGACATTTTGACTTTACACCGCCGTAACTTCCTTTAGATACACTTTGGAAAATTAAACATTATACCATATTGTGGAAAACAAAATTTCTAGCATGATGGTATAATTTATTCTCATGTATAACAAATAGTTACTGAGAAATAGTAGAAAAATTAATTAATTTTAGTCGCCCGGTGTTCAAGTGTAATTTTGGATGTATTTGAGAATTTTGCCAATTTTACACGTTTTTTGTATCATTTGTGGGTATGAATTATAGCTTATCTTGTAGAACACAAAATTATCTACACAGTTGTATATTCCTGTGTAATCGCAAGTGCGTAAAATAGCTATCAAATTGGCAACATGACATTTTGACTTTACACCGCCGTGACTTCCTTTAGGCTCACTTTGGAAAATTAACAATTATACCGTATTGTAGAAAACAAAATTTCTAGCACGATGGTATAATTTATTTTAATGTGTGACAAATAGTTATTGAGAAATAGTAGAAAAATTAATTAATTTTAGTCGCCCGGTGTTCAAGTGTAATTTTGGATGTATTTGAGAATTTTGCCAATTTTACACGTCTTTTGTATCATTTGTGGGTATACATTATAACTTTTATTGTAGAACACAAAATTATCTACACAATAGTATAATTTTTATAGCTGTACCATTGCTGGTTTATGAGGAATAGATAGCGGAATATTAACCAAAATAGTCACGTTTTTTGTGCCAATTTTGCCTTTTTGACTTTGTCATTTACACTTCACACCGCCGTAACTTTTTTAATACACTTTGTAAAATAAAAAATTATATTGTGTTGTAGATAAGAAAATTTCCAGCATGATGGTATTATTTATTTAGATGTGTGATAATTATTTTTTGAGAAATAGAGAAAAAAGTATAGAAAATTTGACTCGTGGAGTTTAAATAAAATTTTGAATGTTGATTGAATTTTTTTCCATTTTACATGTTTTATATTCAATTTTTGGGTATAAGTTATAGTGCGTTGAGTAGAAGATAAAATTTTATACACAGTGGTATAATTTGTATAGTTGTACCATTGCTGGTTTAGGAAGAGTAGTCTTAAGATAATTGACCAAGATTTTCGCATTTTTTAGGGTTTATTTTGTCTTTTTACCGCAATAACTTTTTTTGGTTTTATTTTTAAAAGATAAAATCTAGTGTTAAGTGTAGACAAGAAGATTTACAACATGATGGTATAAATTTGGAGCGGGTACGCCAAGTGGTGGCCGAGTAGCAGCTTGCTGAAAATGGACCAAGGAGGGTGGGACACACAAACACACAGACAGACACACAGAGGATCTCTTTTATATATATACTAGCATTAAAACCCGCCCGTTGTGCGGAACAATTCATGAAATGAAATTCATATTTAATTAGTACACATATTGCAAATTAAAAAAATATAGTAAATCCATAGAAATCCTGATCAATTGAAAAGTCTAAATTTGATTATTTTTATTTTGAAAAAATATTATCCCTCAACCCGCCTCATATTTAAACCCACCCGTCGTACGGAATAATTCAGAGCTCGAACACGATCCGTTCTGGACCTTGAATCCAAATCCGTTAGTTTTGTATATGAACTCGTTTTACACGGTAAAATTAAACGTTCTATCATCTATAGTTGCTGCCTCGGGACATTTATATCTCATAAACATGATCCATCGCTTAGTTTACGTTTGAAGCCCCTGATCTATACCATTGAGCCCGCGCAGTTAGGTCACCTCATATTCAAGCATACACACACAAACAGAGAGGATCTCTTATATATATATATATATATATATATATATATATATATATATATATATATATATATATATATATATATATATATATATATATATATATATATATATATATATATACCCGCCCGTCGTGCGGAACAATTCATAAAGTAAAATTCATATTCAATCCATAAAAGAGAATGAATAAAAATTGAAAAGCAAAAAATTAACCTGTAAATATGTTTACCAATAGAAAAGTCTAAATGTTGACATTTTAATTTTAATTTTGACAAAATAGTATTCCTCAACCCGTCTCATATTTAAACCTACACTTCGTGCGGAAAAATTCAGAACACGTAACAAACAATGACAATTTTAGCATATAAACCCTCCTGTCGCGCGGAGCAATTCATACTTTGAAATTTGTGTATAATACATAACAACAACAACAACAACAACAAACATGTATTTAATATAGCGCACACAATAATTACAAGCGCGCGACACGCAAAATACCAATGGAGCAAGTGAGAAATTGGGTCAATTGCGCAGGTTGGGTGAAGTAAAAACATGCAGCGCAGAACAGAAACACAAACATGTAGCAATTATGAGTCCGGAATATGTAACTAAAATGTGCAAAAAAGAGATAAATCATAAGAGAAAAGGAGAATGAATTAAAAAAGTAAGCCCATAAAAAGTCTAAATTTCTATATTTATATATTTATTTTGGCAAAATAGTTGTGCTAAACCGCCTCATATTTAAACCTGCCCGTCGTGCTGAATACACAATGAAAAATGACTAAACGTTTTCATCATAATATTTCCAAATATATATTTATAAATTAACATCGTCTACCATTGAAACCCTCCCGTTTCGCGGAACAATTAATTAAGTAAAATAAATATTGGATTCATAAAATAAAACGAATACATATTAAAAAGAAAAAAGTAAATCAATAAAAAGTCTAAATATAAATGTGTTTATTTTAGATGTGGCAAAATATTTTCCCTCGAACAGCCTCGTATTAAAGCCCGCCCGTCGTGCGGAACTATTAATATAATGAATCATAAAGCAAAAAGCTTATCCAATAGAAAAATAAAAATTGGTAAATTCTTGTTTTAATTATTGACAAAGTTTTTTCCCTCAACACTGCTCAAATTCACACCCGTCCTTCGTGTGTAGTAATTCAGAAGTGTAATACTATCAAAACAATGCAACTTTCTGTCGTCTCTATAATTCTAGATTAATGCTTCCGCTAAAGCAGCATATGCATATAGTTGACATTACATGATATTGCAATTCATATGCGTATGCAACTTGAAATTAAACCAATTAAATTACACACTAAAATTCAGTAGTTTACTTTGTTCCCAGTAGCATTTTACCCGCCCGTCGTGCGGAACAATTCATGTGTAAATATTGACGACAATAAAGCCTTTCTATTCAGTATAGTGTAACATTAATTAAACTGTACGCAATAAAACCACACCATCCATGCTTGGAGCTAATATGATGGATTCTTAATTGTGATTGGGTCTCAGTGAAATTTAATCGGTGTATATTCCTGTGTAATCGCAAGTGCGCATAATAGCTGTCAAATTGGCAATATGTCCTTTTGACTTTACACCGCCGTAACTTCCTTTAGGTACACTTTGGAAAATTAAAAATTATACCGTATAGTAGAAACAAAACTTATATTACGATGGTATAATTTATTTTAGTGTGTGACAAATAGATACTGAGAAATGGGTAGAAAAATTAATTACTTCTAGTCGCCCGGTGTTCAAGTGAAATTTAGGATGTATTTGAGAATTTTGCCAATTTTACACGTTTTTTGTATCATTTGTGGGTATAAATTAAAGCTTATCTTGTAGAACACAAAATTATCTACACAGTTGTATATTCCTGTGTAATCGCAAGTGCGCATAATAGCTGTCAAATTGGCAATATGTCCTTTTGAATTTACACCGCCGTAACTTCCTTTAAATACACTTTGGAAAATTAAGAATTATACCATATTGTAGAAAACAAAATTTCTAGCACGATGGTATAATTTATATTTATGTGTAACAAATAGTTCCTGAGAAATAGGTAGAAAAATGAATTAATTTTAGTCGCACGGTGTTCAAGTGTAATTTTGGATGTATTTGGGAATTTTTCCAATTTTACACGTTTTTTGTATCATTTGTGGGTATAAATTATAACGTTTCTTGTAGAACACAAAATGTTCTACACAATACTATAATTTTTATAACTGTAACTCTGCTGGTTTAAGAAGAATAGATAGCGGAATATTGACCAAAATATTCGCGTTTTTCTGTGCCTTCTTGACTTTGTCATTTTGACTTCACACCGCCGTAACTTTATCTTAATACGCTTTGGAAAATTAAAATTTATACCGTGCTGTAGAAACCAAAATTCCCAGCATGATGGTATTATTTATTTAGATGTGTGATGTTTAGTTGCTGAGAAATAGAGAAAAAAGTACAGAAAATCGGACGCTTCGAGCTTAAATATAATTTTGAATGTAGACTGAAATTTTGTCATTTTCACATATTTTATATTTAATTTTTGGATATGAATTATAGCCTACCGAGTAGAACAGAATATTTTCTACACAGTGGTATAATCTGTTTGGCTTTACCATTTCTGGTTTATGAGGAGTAGATGTAGGAATATTGACCAAAATTTTCGCATTTTTTAGGGTTCATTTTGTCTTTTCACCGCAATAACTTTTTTTGGTTTTATTTTCAAACTTTTAAATTTATCCTATCGTGTAGACAAGAAAATTTCCAACGTAATGGTATCAATTGTTGGGTACACCAAGTGGTTACCGAGTAGCAGCTTGCTGAAAATATGACCAAGGAGGGTGGGACAGACAAACAGACACACAGACAGAGGATCTCTTTTATATATATTACTAGAATTTAAACCCGCCCGTTGTGCGGAACAATTCATGCAATGCATCTCATATTCGGTTCATAATGGGAAAGGAATACAATTAAAAAAATAAAATAGTAAACCCTTGAAAAATCTTAACCAATAGAAATGTCAGGATGTGAATATTAATATTTTGGCAAACTATTTTTCCTCAAATGGCCTCATATTTAAACATGCCGGTCGTTCGGAATGATTCAGAGTTCAAACACGAATCAAGCAATAAAGATGATGAAAAATGATGACACATTTTCATCAGAATGTTTCCAAAATATATTTATAACTCAACATCATTCCCCAAAATCATTTGCTCAAGTACTGTTCTACTTTTACCGCTATAATATTTACAGCCAAAGTTATATATTCCGCTATCTCTTAAGTCCGATATAACCTACATTTAAACATGCCCGTCGTGCGGGTGAATTCATAAAAAAGGAATACAAATCAAACAGCTAAAAATGAAATCCATAAAAAAGTCCAATTTAATTATTGAGCTTAGAAAACTTGCTATAAATTGCCATATTGTATAACGTGCATATGTTAGGAATAAGTGTTTTTCATCCCTGTTGGTCCACGTCATTATAATTATAGACATGTGACTTTAATTATAGTTCAAGACATTATTATAATTCTAGGCAAAGAGCCTGGATGTATTTTGTGCTTTTTTTGTTGGGTTACAAGTCTAATATGACACCTATCATATATCCCCTAGCAATTAAACCCTCCCTGCATTCCATATTTCAACATTACACCTATATTCACCGATAAAATAGATTAATGATTATGCTAGATTGAGCCCAAACAGTTCATTTTGTTGTTTAAATACTATATAAGACATGTACATACACAAATGGTATGTTTTAATGAGTTTAATGAGTAATTCCAGTATTTATGTGTATACTATATTGCCTATGTCTGTATTGTGTCTATATGTGTGTCCGTATGCAGTGCTATTCACACGCAGGATGTCTAGCACCACACACGGACACAATATTCACACGTCTTCCAGATACAGGCTTATCGAGTTTATATTGACAATACATGAACATATGCTGCATTGTACAACTTTACAACTGACAATTATTCTGGATAGTGTGAAATAATTGTTCTAAAAGTTATCTTATATTAAAGTTATCTATCTTAAAAATGAAAAAGTTGCGCTGAAAACAAAAAGTTGCATTTATAACGTATTTAGTACTTATTTCAGATAAATAAAATATTGGTTTTTGGTCTCCTTATGACAAACAGATTCTATGATACAAAAGTTGCATTTGCAACAAAAGGTCACCCTAATTTTTTATATTAACTGAGCTGCGTGTGTTTATGTGTGTGAGTGTGTTTGTGTGAATAAGTGTTGGTGTGTATGTGTATGCAAATGTGTGTGTATGTGTCGGTGTGTTTTTACATGACTGGTTTATCAGACGGTAGGTGTGAGCCACAAAGACCACAGATATTTGGGCAAATGGGTTTTTCTTCTCAGAATCGCAGCACACCTCAAATGGCCAGTGTGCGCGATATAGCTGAATTTATCATGGTCATGTGGGTTTTCCAGTTGAACAGCGTATATGCATGCTTTCTACCCGAATATGACCTTGAGTAACAGTCGTATATCCTATTTTACAACGTGATACCAGAATGATGTGTGCTGCTGAATGTAGATATATTGTTTTCTATTAGCATCATTTGCATCGAATGTATTCTACTTTTACCGCAACTTTAACCGCTATCATATATTTCGGTATCATTTAAACCCAATATAACTTGACCCAAACCTACCAAACCCAACCCAACCACCCCATCTTGAACTAACCCAGCATAATCTGAGGTGATCCAACTTCTTAGTTTGTGATCACAAAATGAACCGATTCAATCATAATTTCTAATCAGAAGTTTGAGATTATCTACGCCAGGGGTCTCAAACACGTGGCCCACTAATACTTTTCTCGCAGCTCGCCATTATAGTATAGAAACCAAATTGTAAAACTGAGGGTGGGACAAACAGACACACAACCCAAACAGTTCATTTTGTTGTTTAAATACTATATAAGACATGTACATACGCAAATGGTATGTTTTAACGATTATAATGGTTAATTCCAGTATTTATGTCTATATTATATTGTCTATGTCTGTATTGTGTCTATATGTGTGTCCGTATGCAGTGCTATTCACACGCAGGATGTCTAGCACCACACACGGACACAATATTCACACGTCTTCCAGATACAGGCTTATCGAGTTTATGTTGACAATACATGAACATATGCTGCATTGTACAACTTTACAACTGACAATTATTCTGGATAGTGTGAAATAATTGTTCTAAAAGTTATCTTATATTAAAGTTATCTATCTTAAAAATGAAAAAGTTGCGCTGAAAACAAAAAGTTGCATTTATAACGTATTTAGTACTTATTTCAGATCAATAAAATATTGATTTTTGGTCTCCTTATGACAAACAGATTCTATGATACAAAAGTTGCATTTGCAACAAAAGGTCACCCTAACTTTATATATTAACTGAGCTGTGTGTGTTTATGTGTGTGAGTGTGCTTGTTTGAATACGTGTTGGTGTGTATGTGTATGCAAATGTATGTGTATGTGTCGGTGGGTTTCTACATGACTGGTTTATCAGACGGTAGGTGTGAGCCACAAATACCACAAATATTTGGGCAAATGGGTTTTTGTTCTCAGAATCGCAGCGCACCTCAAATGGCCAGTGTGCGCGATATAGCTGAATTTATCATGGTCATGTGGGTTTTCCAATTGAACAGCGTATATGCATGCTTTCTACCCAAATATGGCCCTGATTAACAGTCGTAAATCATATTTTACAACGTGATACCAGAATGATGTGTGCTGCTGAATGTAGATATATTGTTTTCTATTAGCATGAAAAACCGCCCTTTGTGCGGAGCAATTCATGTAATAAAATTCATACTTCATTCATAAAAAGTATTGCAAATTCAAAAAAAGTAAACTCATAAAAATCTGAACCAAATGAAAAGTCCAAATTTAATCATTTTTGTTCTAATTTTGACAAAATATTTTCCCTCAACCCGCCTCATGTTCAAACCCACCCGTCGTGCGGAATAATTCAGAAATAAAACACGAAACAAACACAATTAAAAATGGTGAAAACTTTTCATCAGAATGTTTCCCAAACATATTTAGAACTTAACATCATTACCCAACATCATTTGTTGAAGTACTATTCTACTTTTACCGCTACCGCAACTTTAACCGCTATCATATATTTCGGTATCATTTAAACCCAATATAACTTGACCCAAACCTACCAAACCCAACCCAACCACCCCATCTTGACCTAACCCAGCCTAATCTGAGGTGATCCAACTTATTAGTGTGTGATCACAAAATAAACCGATTCAATCATAATTTCTAATCAGAAGTTTGGGATTATCTACGCCAGGGGTCTCAAACACGCAGCCCACCAATACTTTTCTCGCAGCTCGCCATTATAGTATAGAAACCAAATTGTAAGACTGATTAAATCACATTTATTGTATAATGTGATTTTATTATACACCATTTAAGTCACATTTTCATTAGTGAGTCTGGATCTTGAAGTCAAGCCCGTGAGTTTTGTATATGAACTCATTCTACACGGTAACATTTAATATTTAAACCCGCCCGTCGTGCGGAGCAATTAATAAAATATAAGTAATACATATTTAAAAGCAAAAAGTCAGTGTAATAGAAGATTATAAATTGTAAAATCTAAACCAAAAGATAAGTTATAATTCTCAATTTGCTTATTCTTATTCTAATAACTGACGAAATTGACTTAAGCCAGCCCGTCGTCAGGAACAATTTAGAAAATAAACCCGAAAAAATGGCAAATTAAAAATAGTATCTCATAATTTCTGGTTAATTCTTCCGCTAATGCATCATATGCATAAGGCTGATATCTTTGGATTACACCTGTACTACAACCCTTTTGCAATGTGCGTTCTGCTACGTATTATTCCTCGTACATTTATCATCAGATTGCAAAATATATTGAGAGGCTCACATCATTATCCAACATCTTTTGCTTAAGATCTATTCTACTTTTACCGCTAGAATATTTACTGCTAGCAAAATATCATATACTTCGCTATCATTTAAGCCCACTCTTTATACAGACATTTAAGCCCGCCTGTCGTGCGGAACAGTTCATAAAATACAATAAATATTGAATTCATAAGAGAAAACTAATACAAATTTAAATAGAAAAAAGTAAACCCGTAACAACTCATAACCAATTGAAAAGTCTAAATATGAATGTTTTAATTTAGATGTGGCAAATATTTTTTCCCTCGAACAGCCTCATATTTGAACCCGCCCGTCGTGCGGAACAATTAATAAAACAAAATGAATCAAAAAGCAAAAAGCTTATCCAATAGAACAATATAAATTTGTAAATTCTTGCTTTGATTATTGGCGAGGTTTTTTCCCTCAACACTGCTCAAATTCACACCCGTCCTTCGTGTGTAGTAATTCAGAAGTGTAACACTATCAAAACAATGAAACCTTCTGTCATCTCTATAATTTCAGATTTATGCTTCCGCTAAAACAGCATATGCATATACTTGGCATTGCATGATATTTCAACCCATATCCTTATGTAACGTAAGCGTATGCAGCTTGAAATTAAACCAATTAAGTTACACAGTAAAATTCAGTAGTTTACTTTGTTACCAGTAGCATTTTACCCGCCCGTCGTGCGGAACAATTCATGTGTAAATATTGAGGACAATAAAGCCTATCTATTCAGTATAGTGTAGCATTAATTAAACTCTACGCAATAAAACCACATCATCAATGCTTGGAGCTAATATGATGCTTAATTGAGATTGGGCTTCAGTGAAATTTAATCAGTGTATATTCCTGTGTAATCGCAAGTGCGCATAATATCTGTCAAATTGGCAACATGACATTTTGACTTTACACCGCCGTAACTTCCTTCAGATACATTTTGGAAAATTAAAAATTATACCGTATTCTAGAAAATAAATTTTCTAGCACGATGATATAATTTATTTTAATGTGTGACAAATAGTTTCGGAGAAATAATAGAAAAATGAATTAATTTTAGTCGCCCGGTGTTCAAGTAAAAGTTTGGACGTATATTTGAATTTTGCCAATTTTACACGTTTTAAGTATCATTTGTGGATATAAATTATAGCCTAGCTTGTAGAACACAAAATTCTCTACACAATGGTATAATTTTTATAGCTGTACCATTGCTGGTTTATGAGAAATAGATAGCGGAATATTGACCAAAATATTCGCGTTTTTCAGTGCCTTCTTGACTTTGTCATTTTGACTTCACACCGCCGTAACTTTTTTAATACACTTTGGAAAATTAAAAATTATACCGTGTTGTAGCAACCAAAATTCCCAGCATGATGGTATTATTTATTTAGATGTGTGATAATTATTTTTTGAGAAATAGAGAAAAAAGTATAGAAAATCGGACGCGTGGAGTTTAAAAATATTTTTGAATGTAGACTGACATTTTGTCATTTTTACATATTTTATATTTAATTTTCGGATATGAATTATAGCCTACGGAGTATAACAGAATATTCTCTACACAGTGGTATAATCTGTATAGCTGTACCATTGCTGGTTTATGAGGAGTAGATGGCGGAATAATGACCAAAATTTTAGAATATTTCAGGGTTCATTTTGTCTTTTCACCGCTATAACTTTTTTTGGTTTCATTTTTAAAAATTTAAATTTAGCCTATCGTGTAGAAAAAGAAAATTTCCAACGTAATGGTATAAATTGTTAGCGTGTAGGCTGAATGGTTACCGAGTAGCAGCTTGCAGAAAATGGACCAAGGAGGGTGGGACAGACAAACAGACACACAGACAGAGGATCTCTTTTATATATATAGATATATATATATATATATAGATATTGCAATTTACCGTAAACCTCTATTTGAACGGAGGCTCTAATTAAAGGGCACCTCTAATTAAACATCACTTTGATTAATTCTTCTCTTTTGGCTATAGCTATGCCTAACTGATTTTAGCGGTGAAATGTTCACGGTCGCAATAGTCACAACAGCCCGCCTGACGTTTCCAGATCAGTTCAAGCTGAGAGTATATATATGATAGAGACCAGAAGGATCAACACTGGCTTGCAAGGGAATCCTGAAAAACCTCTTATACGAGCTGCCAAGAGTATGTGTAGCTGGCCAATCACATAATTATTCACAGCTGCAGTGTGCCAGTCTCGCTGGAGTTCTCGAGTTAGGAGGATGTGTGCCGCTTTCTCCCATGCGCATTGACCTACCGCAACCATTGCCCTTCATGTTGAAGCATGTGGTCCTTGCCCTTGATGAAGACATCAAGAAGAGGTTCATCAAGGAGATCGTCACCTCCATCACATCCACACCTGACCCTCTTCCCTCCAGCCAGAGCCAGGACATGGTGACATAAAAGCCTATAGAAGCCAGCGACGACCCATTTGCCTTCCTGGAGAGCCCCACTGTTATGGAGGAGGATGGGCCCAACATTGAAGAGCTCGTCAAGAAGGAGGGGGACATCTGAGGCAGGAGCAAAGTGGCAGAGGTGAAGCCTGGACAATTCCCCAGCATGTACAGGGAGAAGTGGGGCTCGCTGTTCATCAAGTACAACACGGCCTTGCCCAGCTCTGCTGCCGTGGAGCGCAGAGTTGTTGATGACTGTTGATGACTTCCTCAGGCCCAAGCGTGCAATCATGACCAACGACAGGTTTGAGAAACTGGTCTTACCAAGGGAAACATGCAGCTCCTGGATGCTATCTTGAGGAGGTAGAGGGGGAGGGAGAGTCTGAGTCAGAGAAACTAATGTGGAATAGAACTTGTAGACCATAGACTGGTTCCAGTGACAGTTTTTGTGTAGTTTAATTAATTTTCACTGTGAAAAAATAGTTTTTATGTTTCTTCTAAAATATTTCAACTAAATAAAGGTACTTATCATTTATCGCTTTTGTTATCGCAACATTTTTTCGCTATCGTTTTATCGCTTATCACTTACCACAAGTTGGGTTTTGAAATTATTTATCCTTTATCGTTTATCTTAGGTTGGGGGGAAATTTATCGTTTTAGCGTTATCGCAAGTTAAAGAAAAAGTTATCGCAGAAACCACTGACTGTTACTAATCTTACATTAGCACAAGACAATTAAAGGTCAGTACGGTTTCAGGCACAGTACATATATTGCACACTGCTACACTGTACACGTCACAAAAATCGGTTGAAGCTAAATGTGTAAGGATTCAATAATATTAGATTGAGAACATTTTATTTATCGAATTTCTTCCAGTTCCTCGCCTCCTGTAAAGGCAGCCAATTACATTAGAACGCTAAACCTAACCTAACCTAAAATCTATGAAAAACATAGAAACGTTTTTGTGCGTTTTTTATAAATCAGCTCAATTTAATGTTCTTGAATCCTTACACATTTAGCCTAGACCACTCAAATGTAGCAAAGAAAAAGATACGTGAAAAAAACACTTGGACCAGACAGATTCCAGATGAAGTTCAACGCATTCATTCATTGTGCTACAGCTCAGAAGGGAGATTAGAGCGCAAAAGCGTATTTACTTGCATGTCGTATATGCGCCAAATATGTATGCGTACAGTGTGCAACACTGATTGTGCTTGACTCCGCTGTGATTAAGTTAATTTGTCATTTCGACGTCATTATGCAACACCAGTGCAGTCGATTAATCATTAATGTGAGCGTGTGTGTATGTATATGTGATGTGTGTGTATGTGTGTGTGTGTGTGTGTGTGTGTGTGTGTGTGTGTGTGTGTATGTGTGTGTGTGTGTGTGTGTGTGTGCGAAACACGCACATGACCACATATAGCCGGTTACTTTCTCTCAGGCAGCGAGCGTAACGCAATTGTTTTTGCTAATACCATGTCATGTCGCTGATAGCTTGTTATGAAACACATACACACACACATACATACACACACATACATACACATACATACATACACACACATACAGCACACACACACACACACAGACACACACAGACACACACATACGCACACACATACATACACACACATACACACACACACATACATACACATACATACACACACATACAGCACACACACACACATCACACACATATACGCACAACACACACAGCACACACACACACAACACACATACACGCACAACACACACACACATACAGACATAGAAACACACAAAGACACACACAGGCTGTTGATTCAGCACGGCGGTACAAACGATAGCTATATCAAAGCATTGATGCGAGATTTTTCAACGGAACACGAGAGGGAAAAGGCCGCCGGTCAACAGGAATTTGGGCGAATTTTGTTGAAAACGTGGACGGCTTTAGTGCGTACGCGTTGTTCTCGGACAAATATATCCGACAATACATGTGCGGTCATTCGTAAAAGTGGCAATCTATCGAGCTGGGCTGGTCTGATGGTCAGTGGCGTGGCGTGGAGCAGTGTTTCTCAACGTGGGCCACATGGGCACCCTGGGGGACATGGGATCCTTTTGAGGGGCCATAGGACCAAATTTAAAAAAAATGAGGTCCGACGTATTTTCTCAGGGGACACAGAAATTATGTTGAAACAGTTTTTTGCTTTGTTCCTTTGTTTGGAAATAGTCACCGGCGTACATGTGTGAGCTCTGGAGAAGTTGCGTCGCGACAATCCATGTGTGTATGGGACCTCAAGAACTTTTAGGAGGGCCACGGACTGTTTCTGAGGAGGGCGGGGGGAAAAAGGATATGCATTGTGTTGGAGGAGGTCATGGCAATAGAGAAAAGTTGCGAATCAATGGCGTGGAGGATATTCACAGCGGCCGACATGTTCCAGTAGGCGGCACCAGAGCTACTAAAGACGTTGAATTATCGTTCTATCCGAGTGGTATAAATGAATATATTGTTTCATATTTGCCGTTTAAATACCATAACGAAAATGAAAGATTAGTATCGAACAAGACACCTAAAATACGTATTTGACTGGTCAGCGGAAGGTTTATATAATGAGGGGCAACTTCTGGAGACCATACTTCTTCCGATAGACATCAACATCAACAACAACAACAACAACAACAACAACAACATATATTTAATAAAGCGCACGATGAAATGCAAAGGCGCGAAAAACATGATAAAAGATAAAAGCTTGCGGAAGAAACAAACGTAAAACAGCACGCACAAGGAAAGATATACCGTGCACAACATGAGAAAAACAAGAGCAATCAGAGGTAACAACATAAAAAACAACAAAGTGTACAAGAAACGCATTTATCCAGAAGAAGATGCAAGAAGATGTTTGTGGAGAGCAGATGAAAAGGAAGAAAAGGATCATCATTATCCGGCTGTTGAAAGAGTACTGCATCATTGTCGTTTTTAAATAGTTTCTTATTAAATTCACTTGGAAAACACGTTGCCCCTGATGCCTAGAAATCAGAGTTGTCCATGTTATACGAAGGGTTGTGTTCATCTGTGATTTGTGTGCGAGGCCCCACCAATCGGAGGCCCTAGGCGACCGCCTAGTTTGCCTATGCCCAAGGCCGGTCTTGCGATTAAGGTACATAAAACCAAACCTCTCTAGAACTGACTAGATTTTATCGATTTTTAAACAACGCCGACCTACGCAGCTATTATTGACACACCCTCTATACATGAAAGCTTCTATGCAGCTCATGTGAAGCTAAACGAAACTGCCATCTATGCATGAATAATTTTCGTAGGCACTTGGTTTAACGTTAGTATCAACATGACATGTCGACAAGTATAGAGGAGACCAAGCAAGCGACCAGACAAATCAAGCCTTGAACGTCACATTTGTTCACGTTAATTGACTGGGAGTGCACCGCTAGCATTGTATGATAGACGTGCAGAAGCCGAGCAAACAGTCGTGCTTAGACTCGGCAAATTCTGACAGTGAAGAGTGTGGCTCCACATTAAGCCTGACCAGAAACAATACAGGAACCTTGTCCTAGAGCGAACGAGACACTTGCTAGCCAAATGCGAGATACTCGTTAGCCAGCTCATCTCTTTACCCTATCCTCAGGGCCGGATTTAGGGGGGGGGGGGGATAAAGAAGGCACCTGCTAAGGGGCCTCCACATTCTAGGGGGGGGCCTCCAAAATGGACCCAGGCCTAAATAATTTCAATAAATTTATAAGGAATAAAGGTTTTTTAGTAAGCAATAAAACATAATTATGGATGTATATTATTTATATTTCTTCATCACGGAAACTACAGTAAAAACAAAGCAAAAAACACGATATTGTAAGAAATATAGGCTATGTTTACAGTTAACCCTAGAATTACCTCCTATCTATTTTTGAATGCATTGTTGGTCGACAAAGGGACGGAAAGGAAGACAAGGGTTTGTAGGTAAGTCTGACGTCAAATATTTCTATATACTTTTTCAAGCAGGGTAGGCCTCCACACATAGATTGCCCAGGGGCCTCCACATACCTAAATCGGGCCCTATCTACCCCGCTTCTTGTATATGGCTTCTAGTCTCCTCTTTCATCTGCCCTCCTGCTCTTGCTTATGTTCATGTTCTGTAACGTATCCACCTATGTGTCTGTTTCTCGCTTTGGTTTTTTGCGCTCACACATGTTCTGTAACACACACACTTCCATTGTCTATTATAGTTGAGCCGGTACTTTTGGGCGACGATGCGCCAACATTTATTGATGCCTATCATATATTGTATCATGCTCACAATCTCTTTGCGCTCACGGAACCGCGGTATATTACGAACAGCATCAACTATATGACGCATATATGCTGTGTTTCATCTCGTGTCTTTCACTCAGTCTTCAAAGCAACATCCGTCAATAAACCTATGTGCCAGTGTGTACGTGTGTGTGCGTGTGTGTGCGTGTGCGTGTGTGTGTACGTCTAGTATGAAGTAATGACAGCCCGGGGGAGCTGGCCGGCGCGATAATTAGCTCAATATGTCAATATGTGCGTGCGACGTGTACGACATTGAGCCTCTGTCAATGTTGCCAACGAACGTTCTCAAACAAGACTGCACCTTCAAAATGGACCCCTAGCTGTTCTGTCCTATGCTATGTCAGGAGATAAACATACTATGGTCGCACACGATGAACAAATGAAACAACTGAAACAACTGGGATAAATATAATTATTATTGCCATTATTAAGATCAATGGAATAGATGAGTTTGAGCGCGACCGCTATAATTAATTGTAATGACTACAATTTATATCTTAAAAATTATATTGCTAGATAGACATCACAGAGAAGACATGGCACCATCGCTCACCAGACAAACTTCTCAACTGTGCCTCATTTACCTGTGCCATTTTCTCTTGGGCCATTTTCTACTTTTTCTCTTGCGCCAATTTTACGGTGCCATTTTCAACTGTGCCTCATTTACCTGTGTAATTTTCACCTAAACTCCACAATTGCATCACATCATGCCAGTATTACATGAGACAGTGTTAGACATAGATCAGCTATGGCAAAGTGCATGCACCAATATATGTGTATTATGGCCATTCTAAGAGATAGTGCACGATGAATATTCCGCGTAAATCTCAGGGGAAGGGAATGGCATCGCCATTACCCCAGTGGAATATTCGGCAGTACACACACACACACACACACACACACACACACACACACACACACACACCTATTTATTATCTCTTGTATTGGCAGCGAGGAGAGTGAGCAATTAATTTCGCTAGCCAATAATACCAAGGCCAATTTCACGTCAAGATTCTGATCCTGAGCTTGGAGCTAATTGGCAAAAGTATTTCCCAGGAGGCAGGAATTGGCATATTTTCCAAAGAATTTTCCAAAAATGTCTTAAGCAGTTGTTGAATATATATACATATATATATATATATATATATATATATATATATATATATATATATATATATATATATATATATATATTGATAACAAAACACAGAAGCTATTTTGCCCCCTCCCCTCTTCCTTTGAATATATTTATTCGGGACTGCTTTGGGTTTTGTGGTGTAATCGTGTGTAGTGAGAGAGAGTGTGTGTGTGTGTGTGAAAGATTGTGAGTGCGTGAAAGTGTTAGTGTGTCTATGTGTGATCGTGTATAGTTGAATTGTATATTGCGTGCGAGAGTGTGTGAGCGAGTGTGTCTAGTTGTTTCGGTGTGTGTGTGCAGTTGTTTCGGTGTGTGTGTGTATGCGTTTGTGAATTGTCCATGCCCCGCAGCGGCGAGTGAATGACCGGCTCGCCGCTGATTGGTTGTTGCGGCGGGTGAGGACTGTGTGTGTGTGTGTGTGTGTCCGTGTGTGCTCCCGTGTGACACGGTGTGAGCGGAGAGTCTTGTTTGAGCTGCGGTTGTGGCGTGACGTCTTGTAGGCGCGCGTGGGGCAGTGATGCCCACGCGCGCCTGTCTGTAATATATTTTTGTTTTTGTTACAAGCTATTTCGGCCTTTTTGTTTTGGAAATATTTTTGTCTGCGACCCGGCTTCAGCAGCGGAGATGGTGCCTTCCAGCATCAGTAGCGGCCTACCAGCGGAGAACAGCGGTGGAGGTGCTCGATGGCGTGCCAGGCTGGTGTGCAGGGGGACGGCAGTGCAGCATGATGCCGGCGGGAGGCAGCTGAGGAGCTGTGGCCGAGGGATGCTGGTCGTCTCGCCTGCACTGGTGTAAGGCACGTCGCCGGGCAACTACAGGATTGTCAGTGGAGGCGACGATCGCTCGTGGAGGATGCTGGTGCTGGACGGCAGGTGACAGAGAGAGGCTGCTGAAGCCGGAGGAAAACATGACGAACGACGTCGACGGCGTGGCCTGTGTGAACGGCGACGTCCCGGCTGTTTGCGGCAGGGTGCTGAAGAGCATTGGAGTCGACGGGAGCATAGTGGGTGCTGGGGTCGAAGTGTTGTGCCCTGTCGCGGCAGCCGGTGATGAAGAGGAGGGCAGGCTGCGGCGGAGCACTGAAGAGCACGGGCGGAGGCGGGAGCGTGGTGGACGCTGGGGCCTGACGTGTTGTGTTTCGCCGCAGCCAAGGTGTGTGCATCTGGTGGAGGCCGTCGTCTAATTAGATTTTGGTTATTGGTTCATTTTTCCTGGTTTGCTTGGTTCGCGGTTTTTTGTTGATTTGTTTCTTTAAAAACAGGTGGAGGTGTGGTGTAATCGTGTGTAGTGAGAGAGAGTGTGTGTGTGTGTGTGAAAGATTGTGAGTGCGTGAAAGTGTTAGTGTGTCTATGTGTGATCGTGTATAGTTGAATTGTATATTGCGTGCGAGAGTGTGTGAGCGAGTGTGTCTAGTTGTTTCGGTGTGTGTGTGCAGTTGTTTCGGTGTGTGTGTGTATGCGTTTGTGAATTGTCCATGCCCCGCAGCGGCGAGTGAATGACCGGCTCGCCGCTGATTGGTTGTTGCGGCGGGTGAGGACTGTGTGTGTGTGTGTGTGTGTCCGTGTGTGCTCCCGTGTGACACGGTGTGAGCGGAGAGTCTTGTTTGAGCTGCGGTTGTGGCGTGACGTCTTGTAGGCGCGCGTGGGGCAGTGATGCCCACGCGCGCCTGTCTGTAATATATTTTTGTTTTTGCTACAGGTTTCACGTTATATTTTCTCAAATATTCACGTTTACACTGCAAATAATTAGATATAAAAATCCAGCATAATTTTGGCCTCGATTAATTATGTTTGTTGATATTTCTGAGAGTCCAATCATTCACAAACAACAAACAGACCTGGACAAATCTAAGAGTATGCGTCTCTGCATTCAAGTTATATTTTCCAAATCAAACTTCAATACAATCGTGCATGAAACAGTGGTAATAATATGTGTAGAAATATATATGTGTGTGTTTGTGTGTAATAATATGCGTGTGTCTGCAGGCTATATTGGTCAAAGCTTTGTGAGGCAGTGCTCAAATGGTCAACAAACCACACTTCCTTCATTCAACTTGTGAATTGCAATTTGGTTGCATTGCAACGCGCGCATCTGTGCATCGGCACACACACAAATGGGCGGAGCCAGATATTGGAATTGGGGTGACCATATGACCCATAGGCCATCTTATGTGTCATATGAATACATAATCCGTTTGGGCTCAACTACTGGGGGTATGCTCCTCTGCCTCTTGCTGACTACGCCTCTGCACACACGCATCTATATGAAGCGTAGCACAGCGAGGACACCTGCACGCAATGCGGCGACACAAACAGAGCGATAAATCGTGCGAGATGCTTGTATTCGACAAATCCTCACAAAGTACAGCGCCCGAGACTTGCATCAAAAGCAATATCACACAACAGCAGGATATATGCATGCATAAGTGTGATTGAATGAATAAACAAACACTCACAGACACGATGATTTATGTGCGAGTGTGCGAGTGTATGCGTCTGTGCATTGTGCATTTGAGCAGGCGACATGCAACATTGGATATTGCAATCGGCCGTGAGATACAAGCGGCACTCGAGATCAATAGTTTTCATCTCGTATCACACCTGTTCACCAGTCAATTTGCTGATTGAATGCGAGCAAACGAACCAGCGGGTTGACCCCCCCCCCCCAAATGTTTCCATCAACTCCTCATAACCAAGAGGTTCACCAAAAGAGGTCAAGAAATATATATTTCCGTAGAATTTGTATATATATATATATAAGTATTGTCGCATAGACGTTGCATAATTATGCATATACATGACTGGACGCCCCAAAAGTTCAGTCCCCCCCAAAAAAATTATTCAGCCCCTCCCAAAATTGCACTCTGTCTCCGCCACTGATAGCGGCTATAAGCAATCAATTGTGGCTAGTGTATCAGTCAATGTGACTATTGTATCTACGTTCTGCCGGGCTCATTTCAACAAAGAACTCTCTTTCAACCGGCGACTACATCACACAGACGACAATGTGCTGGATGCTAATTATACGACAGCCAAATGATACAATGGACAATTATTTCAAGAGCCGAGCTAGACTTTGCACAAAAAGCCGTCACATTGGATGATAGAAGAATGAACGGAAACAAAAAATTGAACAAAAACAATTTTAAAAATACAAGAACTTTTTATAGAATGTAAATGTGTGTGTATGTTTGTGTGTGTATGTTTGTGTGTATCTGTGTGTATACGTGTGTCTCTGTGTGTGTGCGTGTGTGTGCGTCTGTGTGTGTGTGTGTGTGTTTGTCTGTGTTTATGTGTGTGTGTATTCGTACCGAATTCGGCAACGATTTGGTACATATTTGTACAACTTATTTGTACAGCATATTTGAAGAGAAACGACCTAGAGTTCACGGGCTCACAAAGTCAATCATTGCGACCAATTTGACCTCTGCTCATCATAAAAAGTCGCCTGTGAGAACACACCTGTGTGATGTGTTTGCCATTGTAATTTAGCTTGAACAAGCCCAGCCCAAACTCAACAGCCGCTTCTGCCGAGCAAGTATTGGTTCAGCAGTGTGCGAGTCGTTCGATCTGACGAGTTACGAGTTACGAGTTACCAGCTACGAGTTACGAGTTACGAGTTCCCGTAAATAGTTGGCCAGGAACACGCCCGTTTATCGCCACGCTCTTGACACAAATGAACCTATTCCGTTTAATTACAGCAACAGTGTGTTCAACAGCATTTTCTACTCTTCATAAACTTCCCACCTAGCAACACTGTACAGAAACAACTTATTTACACCAAGAAGTGATGAATATGAAGCTATTTTACAGCAATTTTTATTCGCGTTCACAACCATTGGCCGTAGTTTGGGGCCCCGATAATGTTCTCGTAATCAAATCGGTGGCGTTATAGTCGAACCGTTCGTAATTCGAGACATTTCTCTGTATGTGAAACGAATTCATATGAAATTTTCCACCGCATTCTGATTAATTTTGATGCTGTCGACAACCTATGAAATCATCGAACAAAAACAACTGTATCAATATAGACCAGTGGTTCTTAACCGTTTCTCGCTAATTATCCACTTCTTAATGAGCCATCTCTTCATTTTCCACGACAGCGCTGATAAATTCAATAAATTCAGTTGTTACATCAGAGAAAATGTCAAGACGTCAAGAGGTCATTAGAAACGAAAATAAACGATTTTGAATTGATAAAAGCACACATTTGTCTTTCTGTTTAACCTTTGGCTTCACACTTGACAACTCTTCCATTCCCAGTGGGGAATTCGACCGGTGGGCAAATTCCTCACAGGTTAAGAACCGCAGATATAGAATATCATACCAGTTCAAAGCCTCAGAACCTAGCATGGGTGATCTGACAATCAAATCTGATTGAGCAGGCGCTCTTGGGTTCAGCTCAGCAAGTAAAGTGTGCAGATCAACACAAACAGCGCCAGATATCAGGAGGACGACATTAGCAGACTATTTGGCGCGACCAGCAAGAATTATCACGGAGATCAAAGAAGACATCTCCCCGACGGTCATATTCATGTGCACAGTGAGCCAGCACCATCGTGAAGACAGCCAGATGTGATCAACATTAGAATGCTACGAGACATGCACAATAATGTGGTGGCAAATACCACACCACACATGAGTGTAGATCCTGCAGGGGCATGGTGGTATATATACCCCCCGACAAAACGACTGAGGGTAGGAATATGCCAGTTACCTCCCGAAAATTCTGCTGAGCTCAGTTCATTGGGTATATTATCATCAAAATCAGCATAGCAAAAAAGTAACAAGGCACGACAAGTGTGTGTGTGTGTGTAATTATATGCGATTTAATGAGGCAATGAGTCAGCCATGTGTGTTGTAATTGACTAGGCATAACATGGTTGAGGGTCTCATGCAATTGACCAACTGTAGTATTGTGGACTCCGTGGTGCAGTTGTTAGCACACCCGCCTCACAAGCGGGAGGTCCGTGGTTCGAAACCCGGCGGAGCAGAATTTCATTGGGCGAATTCTACAATCCCACAGCCCCTGTCAACCCAGCGGTAAATGGTACCAGATATCAGTCATGAGTTGCGCCATGCATTCTGGGGAGGTGGCCCTCTCTAATACGTCTTACGTCCTTGTGGCGCCATAGCGTGGAGAGGGTCGGTTCTGCGGTGGCAGCGAGCTGCACGGGGCACGCCTGTGTGTTCATAAGCTTCGGCTTCGTCCCGTGTAGCAGCTGCCACTTAGGCATTTAACCTTTTTAACTGAGCCAACTTTTAACACTAATGCATGATGGCTGTCATCCCCCCGAGCCTCGACACAAATCGACACGTCCTTAACAATAAACATTGTAATATGTTAAGATATGAAGAAATTGTTTTAAAAAAGTGTGTGTGTGGCCGGTTGAATTTACGATATTCAGTGAAAACATGTTCAAGTCCAGTTGACACTGATTCAATGGAAGTCATTTTATTCGCATAGACTCAATTTTAACAATTTTGCTAGAGCAGTCATTCCCAAGCGGTGTGCCGCGGCACCAAGGGGTGCCAAGGGGTGCCGTGAGATCTTTTGAGGCTGCCGCCAAAATTCAGGAGAAAAAATGCATATTTGTATTATAATACGACTTCTTGGTAATAGCAGGATCAGTGTAAAGAAAATATTCATATTTATGTATAAGGTGTTGTTACACCGATGCAAAATGTCGAAATGAAAAAAGAGAATAAAAACAACGGATATATTGAAAATGTATTTCATTATAAGGGTGCCGGGAAATTTTCAAAGGCTTGCCAAGGCTGCCGCAAACTAGAAAAGGTTGGAAACCACTGTGCTAGAGTATATTTTGCCAAAATTCCGCGCAGAACGCAATAGAGAGCCACTACGGCTCGGTGAGCAAGTTTTACACGCAATTTAGTTCTGATATGGCTCGTCTACTTGATGTGATGACATCAGGCCAATTTTGGTTATGAGAAATACACACACACACACACACACACACACACACATACATACACACATACACAAACACACATACACACACATACACATACACACACACCCACACACACACACACACACTCACACACACAAATGCACGGAAATGCACACAAGCATATACACACAAAATTATATATACATACACACAACAATTGGGAAACTGTCATTTCAAACAAACAGTTGTGGTGTTTTATTGCGTTATTAAGTATTGTTTTGCGATATATCTATATTGCGCGCCAGTCGTATGGATGACAGTGAGGTTCACATAAGTAATGATGTTCCTCGTTCTGCGAGGAATAGGAATAGGAAGGCAGCCGAAGATATCGGAGTTGTTCGACATTGGCGTTGGTTTGACCCAGGTAACGGCCAGAGTTCTTCAGTGAATGTTCTTTGTGATTCTCAAGTAGTTTCTATATTCTCCGATATTCTCTTCCTTCGATGCTCTCCATTAGGTATGGATCTGAAACGTCTTGGATGATTTTATCTCGTGGTGAGTTTATGGTTTACAGTGTGCCCCTCATACAAGAGAATCCCGGTTATAATAGCATTCTAAGAGTATTTTTCTGTCCCGGTTTTAAGAGTATTTTTTTCGGGTCGTCTTCTATACTTTACGTGTAATTTTCCCCGCATACAAGAGAACACCGGATATAACTGATTTAATTTATAACTGATAAATTTAATTTAAATGCCTTAGGTTATTTATTTAGGTTAAATGCCTCAATCTGCTACACGGGAAGAAGCCGAAGCTTATGAACACACACAGGTGTGCCCCGTGCAGCTCGCTGCCACCGCAGAACCGACCCTCTCCACGCTATGGCGCCACAAGGACGGAAGACGTATTAGAGAGGGCCACCTCCCCAGAATGCACGGCACAACACATGAGTGATATCTGGTACCATTTACTGCTGGGTGGACAGGGGCTGTTGGATTAAAGATTTCGCCCAAGAAATTCTCCTCCTCCGGGTTTGTTGTATTTGATTGTGATTGGTGCGCATTGTGGGTAGTGCGGCCATGTGGAGCCAATCAGAAGTCACCACGTATTCTGAGCCAATCAGCAAGCGATACTGGCATGTCACCACTGTCACGTGAAATGATGCTGAAGTCACCACTGTGACTGGAAGTAATGGTGAAGTCACCACTGTGGTGTAAAGTGATGGTGAAGTCACCACTGTGACACATGTGTTTCGATTCGTGTGGCAAAAACAGCCATACAGCCGCTCTCTTAACCTTTACCTTGTGGAGAATTCCCCACTGATGGGGAAAGGAAGAGTTGTCAAGTGGGAAGTTAAAGGTCGGAGAGAAGGACAAATGTGTGTTTCTATCAATTCATATTCGTTTATTTCTGTTTCTGATGACATCTTGACATCTAGTTTTATGTGACAACTGAATTTATTGAATTTATTAGCGCTGCTGTGGAAAATGAAGAGATGACTCATTGAGAAGTGGGTAATCAGTGAAAAAAGGTTTAGAACCACGGCTCTAGAGGGCGCTGAAACTACCCGTTTGAGACAAGAAGCGAGAGTGCGGGAAATTGGTCTCAAAACGACATTGTCGCAAAGAGGCCCATATTCAATGCAATATAGGACTGCTCAGTGTAAGACAATGAAATGAAAAGTGAAATGTAATATTTGTTTTAACTCGCGGAACTGATACGACAGGAGAAAGTCGCTGTAGTCCAGCAGGGTGCAAGCCAGGAGGGTCGGCTTTCAGTCGCCTCTTCCACGACACGCAGCGGGTACGCCGGCAGTATATCCACTACCGCAGGTGTCAATTAGTGCAATGTTATATAGCGATGTGTAGTGCAATGTAGTATAGTATTGTGTATATATGTGTGTGTGTGTGTGTGTGTGTGTGTGTCGCGTTGTTTGTCCGTATGATTGTGCGTGTTTGTTTGTTTGATCATGTGTACATGTATGTCTGTATGTGTGTGTGTGTGCGTGTGTATCATTTGTCCCATCCAGTGTGTGTGTGTGTGTGTGTGTGTGTGTGTGTGTGTGTGTGTGTGTGTGTGTGTGTCTGAAAGTTGGTCGATAGACCTCGCTTTGTTAATACGTTTAGTTTTGTGCTTGCTAATGGCGACCACACCCGTATATCAATATGAACGTAAGTTAATGGTATGTAAGTTCATGGTATGAACCAAGTATGAACTGTAAACAAACAAACAAACATGTATTTGATATAGCGCCAAGTAGAGCAGAGGCGCGTAAAAGAGTAAAACTGGTGCGAACAATATATAGGAGTATTAGCTCATAGAGGGAAAATAAATGAGCCAGCAAAAATAACGCAGATGATAATAAAAGAGAAAAACGAGTATAAAAACAGCAAAAGAAATACCTTACACAGTAACATACATCACATCACACATCACATCATACATTAACACTTGTAACCAAGAAATTATGAAATTACGTGATTATGTATGAAATTATGACTGTGTTCAGTTGAACAAGTAATCACTGAAGATAACTCCAAATTGTTGTATCATTTTATATTTATTTATATTATTATTAATTACAGGTAACTCCAGTAGCATGGGAAGAGTGCAGTAGCACTATTACCACCCTGCAGTGGCCCCCATGTAACGGAGGTGCCCAAAAGATTCAGAGGGAAAGAGAGTTCAAAAAGTAAATAATTCTAGAGAGAAAGACAGTTCGAAAAGAAATATCATATAACAGAATAGCACGAACGCTATGAAATATGGTCGGACGCAGCCTGCACTGGGTCTAGCACAGCTGTGTGAGGTCTGCTGAGATCGAGGACATGTGTGAGGTCGAAGGATCTGTATAGATCGTGTGATCTGGTGAGATCGAGGATCCGGAGATTGGATCGTGAGGTCAGAATTGACCAGGTTGGAGTCTGAGGAAGCTCCATGAAGTATAAAAAATACATTGACTGCAATACCCATGCAATCAATGTAACAGTAATATCGCCACATGAAGAAACGCGTCTATATCTGAACACAAATGTACAGTCGACCTGGCAGACAGCGACAAGCTCCAAAGAACGGTCTTTTCTCTCGGTCCCTTCGAGTGTGCTATTTGGAGAGGCGACCACGAATATTCCCAAAGCTTTTGAATAATTAATAATATATTTGTGGAGCATTCGCGGGTGCCGGAATCCCTGGCAGCATCAATACCATAAATCCACGCTCACCCATGAAAACAACAGGAAAAAACAGGATTTGTGCAGTATTTGTAAAGCCTCGTTTTGGTCGCTAAAAAGCAAGCGTGAAAGACGAAACATCAGCTAGATATTTGGCAACGCCCGACAAACTGGCCAACAAATATACCATAAATGTAATATAAATGTACCATATTAGTGTGTATGTGCGCATGTTTACATATGTGTAAATGTGTAAATGTGTGTGTGTATGCGTGTGTTTGTATGTTTGTACCTATGTGTATGTGTAATACCTATGTCTTATATAAATTTGCAGTTCTGTGAGCTCCTCCGGAAGAATGCAGCTAAGGAAAGCATTAAAAAATAAAGGATAAAACAGACTCTGGTAGGCTTTCTGAGCAGGCTTAGATCTTGGTTTTGTGAGAAATTAAAGGTAGCATAAAAATTAAGCCAGTTTGACTAAACAGTTTTTATGTTGTTGAAAAAACAATGTATTTTTGTTGTTGTTTTTTATATATAAAAAACAGTAGGTTTTGGTTTTTTCCGATAGAAAACATTTTTAACAAACTCTCGTGTCTACCAACCAAAGTACACGTGCAGCAATGCAATTGCAGGTGAGGTGACTGCCACAGCGAAAGAGCGAGCCACAAAAGAAACGTGAACGAACAGCAAGGATCAGTGCGAATGCCAGAGATGGCCTACACACCCAACATTGGCCAGAGTGTGTCTTCGAGAGCTGCCCTTGCGTCCCAGATGAGATTGCCTCAGTTGCAACATACTGCCCTGTTCGGCCTGCATGATGGCTTCAAACAGCTACACACTCGCTTTCCGCACTCCCACACACACCCTCGTACACGCACACACACACACGCACAACCTACCACACTGACTGACTGTGTGTGCGTGCAATTCGCCTCGGACCAGCAGCAAACGAGAGCGTTGCACACGAATGCAATTAGACAAGAATATTGCACCAACTGTCACCAACACACGCCATTAACACGCACGCACGCACACACCACACGCACGCACACATGTACACACGCACACACGCACGCGCTGTCTGTGTGTGTGAGTGTGTCAACAGGTCGGATGAAACACACACACACACACACATACACACACACACACACACACACACACACACACACACACACACACACACACACACACATGTACACACGCACACACGCACGCACAAAAGACTTTGTGTCAATGACAGGAACGATATCAACAGAAAAATCTTGCACAGTAGCATAAATCGAATATATAATTTGTATGTGCTGAAGTGGCTTTGACAATTACATTATATAGACGCATATAGTGCCTATATATAGTGCCTTGGGCGATTCCATTACATTTTGCCCAGTGGCGGATCCAGAGTGCAATTTTGGGAGGGCTGAATTAATTTGGGATCATTATGTAACGTCTTTACGATACTACATATATCAACCAATTCTGCAGAAGAATATTTTTCTTGACCTTTTTCAGTGAACCTCATGGTTAAAGGTTAAAAGGTTAAATGCCTAAGTGGCAGCTGCTACACGGGAAGAAGCCGGAGCTTATGAACACACAGGTGTGCCCCGTGCAGCTCGCTGTCACCGCAGAACCGACCCTCTCCACGCTATGGCGCCACAAGGACGTAAGACGTATTAGAGAGGGCCACCTCCCCAGAATACATGACACAACTCATGACTGATATCTGGTACCATCATTTACTGTGGGTGGATAGGGGCTGTGGGATTGTAGAATTCGCCCAATGAAATTCTGCTCCGCCGGGTTTCGAACCACGGATCTCCCGCTTGTGAGGCGGGTGTGCTAACAACTGCACCACGGAGTCCACATAAATGGTTATGAGGAGCTGATGAAAACATTGGGGGGGGGGCTTAAGCCCCCTGAGCCGCCTCTCTGGATCCGCCATTGATTAAGCCTTGAATGATTACATTATTACATTACATTGACCAGTGATTCATAACCTGTTTTTCTCAAACTGCCTATATCTTTTGGGCGCTTCCGGTGTACATTGGGGCTACCGCAGGGTGTTAATAGTGCCTACACTCTTCCTATGACAAATCGACACACATAGACTGTTTACTGTAGTGGCTCTTAACCTGTGGGGAAGTATTCCATTCCCCACCTGTGGGGAATGGAAGAGTTGCCAAGTGGGGAGCTAAAGATCGGATAGAACAGGACAAAATCTGTGTTTTTATCAATTCAAATTCGTATATTTTTGTTTCTAATGACCCCTTGACATTTACTTTGATATAACAACTGAATTTATTGAATTTATCAGCGCTCTTGTGGAAAATGAAGAGATGGCTCCTCATTAAGAAGTGGGGAATCAGAGAAAAAAGGTTGAGAACCACTCGTCTACCGGAATATAATTAGTGGAAACTTTGTATTCGTGATTGGCGCTCAGCAAAAATGACTAGCTAACGCAAAAATTCGTCAACATTAATTTCATTTAGAAATTATCGGTTTTTAGAAATATAAATTTTGTATTTTTGTAGTTTTGCATATTTTTATGTGTATACTGTAAATATATATTAATTTAAAATACAAAGGTTCGTCATACTGGGCGTTACATGTGTGTGTGTGTGTGTGTGTGTGTGTGTGTGTGTGTGTGCGTGTGTATGTGTGTATGCGTGTATATATGTGTGTATGAGTGTGTGTGTGTGTGTGTATGTATGCATGCGTGTGTATGTGTGTCTATATTTGTATGTATGAGTGTATGTATATGTGCATGTGTGTATAAATGTGTGTATGTATGTGTATGTGTACTGTTGTCATTCGGAAAATGCGCTAGACAATTCATTTCCGGCGTGTTGTCAATTGAACGGACGGACACGCATTATCCGCTCTAATCGTCATTTCCTGTTTCATACACTATCTTCGCCAACGTGCACTCATTCAATTACACAGCAAAATACATACATACACACACGCACACACACACACACAACGTTGCCTAATTGTTCATGTTGAAGATAACATATGTCATGTTTCATTGCAACAGTGGTTATCAACCGTTTGCAATGTTGTCGCCGTTTTCCAATCAGCAGTCAGTTCTTGCACCCCGCCCTGGATTATTGCAAGCCACATGAAAAGGCCCTTATCTCGAGCGCCCAAATCAAATACTGGAGCCCTTTATTCGAGTTTTTTTACAACTCTATCCCTTATTCAGGAAAGGGATTTATATATACCTCTTCGCACGCATAAGGCAAAAAGTTTCATCCCAGAGAGTATAAAGCTAAATTACACTACTAAATTCACTAAATTCAGATATATTTATATATCTTAAAATTTATTTATATATATATATTTTTATTTTCAATAATCCATATATTTATTATCACAGAGCTCCTCGCGTCGCTTAAGATCTCTGTTTTCAACCGGTTCTAATTCGGTTTTTATGCTCGCACCATCAATTAAGAAAACCTGTTATATAAGCATTGTTATTGCATCTCTTGTGTGTGAGCTGGCATATGCGTTGGCATATGACACACGTAAGACGTATATTTTTGTCCACAACACATTCAACACTTTGCACGCACAATTCAAGCTCAATAACAATGTCAATATTAGCCAGATGCTTCTTTCAAACATTTCTGTTTAGTATTTTTAATATGTATTTGTATGTGGTATGTGTAGTTGAATTACACAAACATTATTTTTATAGACATTAAGTTTATACATTTTTAAATAGCAAAACATTACAGCATATCAGCATCATTGAACAGTTTTCCTGTTTTATTATTATTTTTATTATTACAGTAAATTTCGCTTAATAACATAATTTTCTATTTATTCATTCATTCATTCAATATCATGTCATATTTGACTATCCAATATATACATGCCGTATTAGCTTATTTTTAGAAGTATTATATTTTTCTTGTCCATAAAGAAGTTTTTTTTCATTGGGTAGATTATTAATGGTGCAAAGTAGTGGTTTAAAAAAAGTTCTGTTCTAAAGGACGTAATTTCAAGATCTGTTAGTTTGGCTCTGGTATGCCTTTCATGATTGATATGATTGAAGAATATGTATGAACCTATTATTTTATGTATATTTAATAATGAATATAGCTCGTATATACAATTTACGTTCAAAATGTTTGCGTTTGTGTTTATGTCGTGTACCAAGTCAAACTTATTTCTGAAACTGATGCATCTTAGGAAGTAATTCTACGCTATTTTTATTTATTTTGAAAACGATAGCCAAGTGCTGGCCCATATTGATATAGAATAGGTAATGAGAGGGTTGAAAAGTGGGTAATATAGCATGCTCATGGTGTCTGTTGTCAAATTGTTTCGCACCCTATATAATATTCCCGTAAATTTTGACAGTGTCAGTAAATACGTGCATATTCTCACATTTCCAATTCATGTTTTCATCAATAACACTGGTCTGTCCCACCGACCCTGGTACCGTTCTTCCATCACACGTATGTCTTTGTGGAAACGTTCTCCCTGCTCTTCACTATAATCACCACAGTTGTCTGGGATATAATCGAGATGGGACCGTAGAAAGCGCATCTTTACAGACATACGAGCACCAAGTTGCTGAAAACTATCCATCAACTCATCGACGACCTTCAGCTATTCCGGACTTCTGTGGTTACCCAGGAAGTTGGTGGTGATCGACTTGTAAGCCAGCCACGCAGAGAGCTCAGACTGAGATATGATGATGACATTAGATATGATGCATGCAGCAGGAGAGAAGGGTGAGAATTGGGGCAAAATGTATCAGTATGTCCACTCCAATATGCATATTAATACATCAGTGTGTGAGCTGTTATCCTTGACATAGTTTGAAAACTAAAGCTAATTGATTAAAATGGATGGCTTTTTCGAATTCAGCACACGAAACTTGTATTAGAACAGCTGAGAAATATCCAACCTTGGGGCAAAATGTATCAGTATGCCCACTCCAATATGCATATTAATACATCAGTGTGTGAGCTGTTATCCCTGACATAGTGTAAAAACTCGAGCTGATTGAGAAAAATGGATAGCTTTTTCGGATTCAGCACACGAAACTTGTTTAAAAACAGCTGAGAAACATCCGACCTTTTGCAAAAAGCTTTGAATCGCAGGCCAGTGTAATGATTCCTAGAAATTTTGTGTGAGGAAGAATGTCTATTTATTGACGATTTACTATTATTGGAGGTATATTATTTTGTACAGATCTATTTTTGAAAATATTACATTTGTTTTTTTGGTATTAAGCCTCGGCATATTTAGTCGAGTCCAGTGATGAATCGTCCAGATGCCTCAAGCTCTGACACAAGAGTGGAATGCAGAACTTCTAGTGAACCTGTGTTAAAAAAGTGATATCATCCGCATAGATGGTGTTATGCAGTTTAGAAGTGACATTGATGACGTCATTAATGTATACCAACAACAATATAGGTACTAATATGGGACCAGGATGGGACCTTGAGGGACTCTTCTTCTTGTGAGTTCTACCGATTATTTTTATTGTTGCAAGCAATATATTGTTTCATATTGTTTAAATATTTTTCCAACAATTTCCTCTCACTCCTATGTTTTCCAATTTCTGTATTTTATATGTCTCATGTGTTATATATTGGTAGAAGTTACGCTTTTTTAATGATATATTATTCAATCTTCCAGCAAAAGCTCGAATATTATTCAATCTTCCAGCAAAAGCTCACACAAATCTATATTTCTCTAAAGCCAAAATTCTACAACTTGATTATTTGACACACCTAAATACTTGTAAATACATGCACCAAATATATTAAAGTGCAGAAAAACAAACTATAGACATAACTATAACTATAACTATAGACTATAGACACACTGACAAATTTTTAGTTGAATACACTCGAACGCGCATCAGAGCAAAGTGCTTCGCTATTGAAGGGATCAAACTATGGAACTCTCAATGAAGACATAGAAACATTCCAGGTAGGCGTCTGTTTAGCAAAAAGTTGAAAGATGAGCTAATAGGGGTTTATGCAAAGCAATGACCATATACTTTCAAGTCCCACGCATGACCGCGAATCGTGAACCATGCGTGAATTCTGTATGTTTGTGGATATGTTTCTGTAAACTGTGTGTATAACCATGACTTTGAACGTCCAACCAAATTGATAATTGTTGTGATCAACTGAGCTCACTTCATGTTTTTCTATCTATCTCCGTATGTTCTCAGGTTTACAGTCTTTTTCATTCTTTGGAACAAAACAAGCCAATGGCTTCTGCCCCCGATAGCACAAATTTCACCTTTTCTCTTACATGTACCATTGTTTGTTGCTGTCGCATTTTAAAAAATATGCAAATACACTTTGCTTTATGCATATATGTATGTGTGTGTGTGTCCTTTTGTGTGTGTGTCCTTTTGTGTTTTTCTACTATCTCTCAACCACTGCCAGCTTAGGAAACTTCAATCTATTATTAATAAGACTTGTCGTATGGTATTTTATCTTCCTTCGGGTTCTCATGTCTCTTCTTATTTACAAACACTTAGGTTACTTCCCATTAAGGCTCTTGTTGAGTATCGTATTTGTTTAATTATTCATTCAGCTTCTTCATCTTCTTCTTTCTCTTCATCTTCATCTTCTCTATTTGACCCGTCATGAAAAACCTCATCTCTTTCTCCGAGGACTTCTAACGATCCTTTTCTACTAGTTGAACCTTCCTTTACTTCTAGGCATTCTCACTACAATCGTTGTCTCTCTATCTTAGGACCTCGTATCTACAATAGGCTTTCTCCCTCAATACGCTCAATCAAATATCTATCTCTTAAAAAAACATACGAAGATTTTTTCCCACTAAGTCTTATTACTGTCTTAATAATATTGTATATATTAGTACTGAATATAGTGTCTGATTGTTTCCTAATTCTGTCTTCTATGTGTGTGTGCTTCATGCGTGTGTTTTCCGTTATTGTGTATGTATGTTTCTCCATTGTATGCTGTCTGTGTAATGTTGTGTTGAGCTCTGTTATCTGTGTTTGTGTGTCTGTTGTGTTGTGTTCTCTGTCTATTTGTTTGAATGTATGTCTTTGTGTGTTTGTTATGTTGTGTTTTCTGGTTTGTATTTGTGTGTCTATTGTGTTGTGATTTTTCAATCTGAGTGTATGTCGTTGTATGTCTGATGTGTTATTATTATTATTATTAATTACAGGCAAATCCAGTAACATGGGAAGAGTGCAAGCACTATTACCACCCTAAGGTGGCCCCATGTACCGGAAGCGCCCAAAAGATTCAGAGAGAAAGAGAGTTCGAAGAGAAAAAAGTCTAGAAATAGAGTTGGAAAGAAAATAATAAATAAATAACAATAAATAATAAACCATCATCCGATAACAATCCATAATGTCACTCCGCCCACGTTCCTCAATAAATAATAACAATCAACAAAAAATATGTGATTCAGTAAATAACAGCCATAAATAAATAAGAATAAATATTAATAAATAAGTAATAAATAACAATCAAGAACAATACATATGATTCAATAAGAAACATCCAACAATAAATATAAATATGATTCAATAAGTAACAACAACACAAATAAATATGATTCAATAAACAATAACACCAATAAATATGATTCAATAAACAACAACAACAATAAATATGATTCAATAAACAGCAACAACAATAAATATGATTCAATAAACAACAACAACAATAATTATGATTCAATAAACAGCAACAACGATAAATATGATTCAATAAAGAACAACAACAATAAATATGACACAATAAACAGCAACAACAATAAATATGATTCAATAAACAACAACAGCCAACACTGAGTAAAAGTATAATTTAATAAATAACAACAACCAATAATAAATAGTAATAAATAGAGAGTAAAATAGGAATAAATATAAATAAATAGAAAATAAATAACAATAAGCATGAATAAATAACAATAAATATGAATAAATATACAATTAATAAGACTCAACAGTCAATTCCGCTCTTTCAGTAGCATTTCGTTTACTTTGGCCTTGAATTTGTTCAAATTGTTCTGCGAGAAAGCCTCCTCCTTCAACGTGTTCCAAGTAGACACAGTGGCCGGAAGAAAGCAACGTTGGAATTGTTTTGTACGACAACGAATTGGAGCCATGCACTGGGAATGCTGTTTGGATGTAAACCGTGTGCTTCTTGATGCCACGAAATCATCAGGAATTGACTTGCTCATCGGATGATGGTCGTTGTGCTTGATCTTGTACAGCATGCACACGCTGCTGACCTTTCGACGATGGCAAAGATCACCAAGAACCAAGTCACCACAGAGGAACTTGCAAGTTCTAACAGCTCTGTTGATGAGATTGAGGTGACAATCCGCAGCAGAAGACCACACGGGGGCGCAGTACTCCAGAATTGGCAAAATGAAACAGCGAAAACAACTTTTTGAGATTGTGCTGCTACCGAACATCCGATATGCCTTTCTTATAATTCCCAGTTTCCGCGATGCCGAACAAACTAGCTTCCGAATGTAACTCTCAAACGTCAGCTTTGAGTCTATATGTACTCCCAATATTTTGAGCTCATCACACACGTTGAGTTGGGCGTCATTTATGAGGATAGCTCCATGTGAAGGCTGAACGGTACGTGACCTAGAAACCAACAAGCATTTAGATTTCGAAGTGTTCAGCATCATATTCCACCTCTCACACCACTTCAGGACGCTGCTGAGATCGTCGTTGACCGTTTGACGCACCTGTGGTCTGTCCGAAGTAGATGAAATTACAGCCATCAAGGTGATATCATCAGCATATCCATATACAGGGTTGCGTGTGGTTGTGTACAGGTAAGCGGTGTAAATGTTGAACAAAATAGGACCCAACACACTTCCCTGCGGGACACCGGACACAATGCTCTGCCAGCCACTGTATGCTCCATCGATGGTAACACGTTGTACGCGATTGGATAGAAATTGATGCAAAACACTTAGCAAACGGCCGCCGACTCCAATGTTTCTCAGTTTTTGCAACAAGCCCTGGTGGCTCACACGGTCAAATGCTGCCGAGAAATCCAACTGCACAATCCAGGCTTCACTGCCTTTGTCTAGCACTTGCTGGAGCTCATGCGTGATAGTAAGCAGAGCGTCAGTCGTGCTGAGTTTCTTGCGGTATGCAAATTGGTTTTCCGACAGCAGATTGTTGCTCTCCAGGTACTTGGACAGTCTGGAAGATATCAAGTGCTCGAATATTTTGGACAGAAACGGCGTAATTGATATTGGCCGGTAGTTTGCAACATCAGCTGAATTGGTTCCTTTTGGTATGGGCGTGATATTCGCAACCCGCCAACATGATGGAAACGAACCAGTCTTCATCAAGCGCCTGAAAAGAGCACTGAGCTTCGGAGCTAGAGTATCTGCCGTGTTCTTGAAAAATAGCGGAAACATATTCAGAGGGTCTGTTCCTCCGTGGGCATCAAGGTCTTTCATGAGATTCGCCACTTCTCTTGATCGGAAGGCAATGCCTTTGATTTTCGGGGCGAGGACAGATGAATCGTCAGAGGGAATGGACCCTTGACATTGCTTGGTATTGAAGTAATCCATAAGCAACTCTGCCTTCTCTGTTGGGTTGATTTTGAGCTCACCGTTCGCTGAAAATAAAGGAGGGACAGACAGGTCATGTCCAAACACTGACGATTTCAACGTTGACCACCATTTGTGGGCGTCATTGGCAGATGTTAGCTTTTCAGCAAGTTTCTTTGAGTGACGTGTTTCCGCTTCTGAATACACATGCTCAGCATGCCGTCTGGCCTCAGTGTAGACATTCCATGAATCGGCTGAGCGTGATTGGAGCCACTTGTGGTAAGCCTCCTGCTTGGATTCACGTGCGCTGCGACATTCGTTGGTGAACCAGGCTTTGTCATCAGAGCGAAAACGTAGTTTTTAGTAGGCACTCTCCTTGAGATGACATCGGTAATGTATTTGTTCAATGCATCGATGGGGCATTCCTTCTGCTGCAGATTTGAAACTTTAATTGCTTTCAATTCATCATTCACCTTCACCCAGTCAACATTGTTTTTCATGTGCACGAGCCTTGAAATCGTGTAAGGAGAAACATTTTGTCTCAATGTCAACTTCACGGACAGCGACGAGTGACCTGAACTTCCTATTGGAGCTTCCACGTTTACACTCACGATATCTGAGACGTCTGTCATAACCAAGTCCAAACAGTTTCCCGCTTGATGTGTGGGACCGGACACCATTTGGGAGCAGCCAGAAATGTTGCAGAAATCATATGCTGCTCTACCATGAGCGTCTGTAGGAGATGTCGACAAGAGCCACTCACGGTGATGGGCGTTCATGTCTCCCACAAATACAAATGCTGACTTGGTGTCCTTCTCCTGAATTGTTGACATGGCTGACAAGAGACATTCGTAGATAGAGTCGTTACTGTCTGGATTTCGGTAGGCTCCAAAGATGTAAAAATTCATCAAGGCGGTGTTGACACGCAGCAGCATAACTTCATGACAAGTGCAGTCGTGCGCTGTAATTCTCGTTGCTGAAAAGCCTTTGCGTACGTACACTGTCATGCCACGCCGCCTGTTTTTTGAGTCACGTTTGATTAGCAATGGCTTACTGAAACCTGGCATCAAGAGCTCAGATTGGTCCCGATAATCGGACACAAGCGTTTCGGCACAGATAACGATGTCCTTGGAGCGACTGGCTGCTGTCAAATCTCTGATGTTCTTATACAAGCCCCTGATGTTGGCGAAAAGTATATTTGAAAATCGTTTTTGAAAATCGTTTGAAAATCGTTGTCTTAATGTGTTGTCTGTTGTGTAGTCTTCTGTGCTGTATGTCTGCTGTGCTATCTTATTCAATATGTATGTGTGCGTGCGTGTGTGTTTTTGTGTTTTTGAGTATGTAAACGTGATTGTATGTTTGTGTTTGTGCGTATATGTACTTGTCTGTTTTGTGTGTGTGTATGTGTGTGTGTGTGTGTGTTCGTGATTGTGTATGTGTATGATTCTGGTGCTTGAGTTTGTGCATGTGTGTGAGCGCTTTTGAGACCCTCGGGTGAAAAGCGCGATATAAATGACTCAATGTAATGCAATGTCATGTGTGTCCGTTTGTGTGTGTGTGTGTGTGTGTGTATGTGTCTCTGTGTGTGTGTATGTGTGCCTAAGGCCTGTTTCCGAGCGCTCATTACCTGCTTGAACTTTCAAAGGAATGCTGTTTTGATTAACTTTCGAAGGTGTTTGTCGATGAGTGCACGTATGTGTGTGTATGTGTGTGTGTGTATGTGTGCGTATGTGTGTGTGTATGTGTGTGTATGTATGTGTGCGTATGTGTGTGTGTATGTATGTGTGTGTGTGTGTGTGTATTGTGTTGAATGTTGTCAATGTCAAACGCGTATGAGAATGCGTGCATGTATGCGCATATAAATGAGCGATTGAATGTGTTTGTGTACTTGGCACAATCGAGACTTTACGGATTAGATGCGCTTTGTAAATATTTTAACAAATGCAATAAAATTGAGCGTGTGTGCGTGAGGACATGCGTGTATCGCGCATTATTCAGGAGTGTGGATTTGTGTCGAGGCATGTATGTGACAGCGTGGCGAAGGGATTCAGAGGGTCTGCAATAACTCGCTATACAGATCTAACCGCTCCAAGATAGGTATACGTGCAGTGGCGGCGCCAAGGGGAGGCTTGGGGGGGAGTGTTACGGCCCCCCGAAAATATGACCCTCAAGCCGCAAAGTCGACGTAAAGTCCCTCCTAAGCCCCACAAAAATCATAATCATGGAAAATAAAATTTCTTACCACTGTAAATGAAGTCCTGTAATTATGGTTCAAGTGCGAATCAGTGTGCCCCAGTCCCTTAGTATTATAGTATGTAGTCAGCGTTCGAGTGTAGTTCTTCATGCTTCCCCAAACCTCCTCAACTTTATCCTCAGAACCCACAAGATTTTCCTTAGCCCCCCAAATAAGGATTCTGGTGCCGCCAATGTACACGCGGCATCAACTATTTGTGGAGGTAGGATCATATATACATAAACTTCATATCTACATTTTCGTAACTTTATATTTACTTTATATTTACATGAAATGTATATTTACATAGTTTCATTTATTCAACACGAATTGCTCTAATCACATTTGCATTGTCACGCTCAAATGGGTTGAAGGAATTCAATGTGAAGTAGAATATTCCCAGAATAACATGTCTGATTGGAAGAGCATGTTTTGCGTTGCCCGTGAAAAAAACGTCTCCGCTGGTCACAAGTCGTAGCTCGATCGACACAACAAATCGGCTGTTCACTCGAAAAACACCAAATGTAAATATGCATGTAGAATTTGAATTGTGGGATTAGTGCGTCTGGAAGCAAAAGTAGCAAAAATCGACACCCCTATCATGAACATCTCGAGTGCAGTTCCTCATGATTCGCAGAGCCCCAGCGTCTTTTTCCTTAGCCCCCCTCAGCCCCCCATAGGATAAATTCTGGCGCCGCCACTGCACCGCTACCTTATAGGAAAGGCCCAATCAAGGTGAAACTTTCGCCACGCACTACGACAACTTAGGTTCCCTAAGGGTGGGCTCCCCAATGGAAGGGCAAATAATCTACGAATGAGTGCAAAATACACATTATATGAACATTGAATAACATATTTGAGTATTGTTTATCACTAGGGCTGTCAAAAAAGTAACCTAAAAATCAGAAAAAAGTAACTTTATTTTCGAGAAAAAGTAACCTAAAAAAGTAACCTAAAAATAACCTGAGTTTTATAGTTATTATCACTTTTGTATCGTTTTATCACATGTTTATCACGCCTTTGCTGATTAGTGCGCTATGTGAAATACACGGTTTGTTTGTTGTTTGTTTGTGAACATATAAATTAACCTAATAACCAATAAAAAGGTAACCTAAAAATAACCTCCTTCAAAAAAGGTCAATTTCAGTTTGCAGTGCTGAAGGAAGAAAATACACCAATCCTTCTTTTTTATCATCTTTCCGAGTTGGTACTACTTTTCCACCCTCTCCGATCTGGTACCATTTTTACAACAAACAACCAAAAGTAACTTAACATAATTTAGCTAACATCGAAAAAAGGAGCATAACCATCAAAATATAATTTCAAGTGGAAAGCTCATACAAATGCGAAATACACTAATTGCAAATGAAAATATTTTTAGTAATGGTCGCAATAATGTTCTTTATATTTTTCAATGGAACCTTTTATCTAATAGCACGTACTACAGTTTGTATATTAGTGTGAGCGTAAACACTGCATGTGTGATTGCCCCCCGTCCTCCCATATGTCAAACGTGGGATAATGGCGCTATCTCACGCCCTGAAAATCACGTGCAAATTCCTGTTCAAGTAATTACTAGGGCTGTCAAAAATGTAACCTAAAAATCACAAAAAAGTAACTTTATTTTCGAGAAAAAGTAACCTAAAAAAGTAACCTAAAAATATCCTATGAGTTTTAATGTTATTATCACATTTGCATCGCTATATCTCAGGTTTATCACACCTTTGCTGATTAGTGCTCTATATGAAATACAAGGTTTGCTTGTTGTTTGTTTGTGAACATAAAAATTAACCTAGTAACCTATGAAAAGGTAACCTAAAATAACCTAATCTTCGCAAAAATAACCTTCAAAAAGGGACAATTTCTGTTTGCAGTTCTGAAGGAAGAAAATACACCAGTCCTTCTTTTCTATCCTCTTTCCGAGTTGGTACTATTTTTACACCCTCTCCCCGATCTGGTACCATTTTTACAACAAACCAACGAAAGTGACTTAATATTGTTTGGCTAACATCGCAAAAAGGAGCATAACCATCAGAATATAATTTAAAAGTGGAAAGCTAATACAAAGGTGAAATACACTAATTGCAAACGTAAATATTTCAGTAATGGTCGCAATAATCTTCTTTATATTGTTTTAATGGAACTTTTTATCAAATAGCACGTACTATAGCTTGTATAATAGTGTTGGCGTGAACACTGCATGTGTGAATGCGTCCTCCCATATGTAGCACCCTGTGCTCACAGTCTTATCAATGTAAAACGTGGGAAAATGGCGCTATCTCACGCCCTGAAAATCACGTGGTAATTCCTGTTCAAGTAAATGCGTACTGTCAAGTGCTACAGTGCAGTATCTGGTATAGAGAGCTCACACATCGTACATTGTACTATACCACGCTCCAAACATCTCACGACACCCTCCGGTTCGTGGACATTTCCTAAAATGGAATTACACTATCCTGCGTAGTCAAAAACGTATAAATATCGAGTAGCACGGATATTAAGATGAATATCAATTGCTAAATCCTAACAGCAGAAATGTTGACATTTCTTGATCTTCAGACCTAATATTCCATCTCTTTTCCTATTTTATCTTCATATATACCGTTTTTGTGCCTCTTATCTGCAAAAACTCAACAAACTTCGTGGTAAACTTACCTAATAACAAGAAAAATAACAGAAGGTAACCTGACGATAAAAAAGTAACCTTAAAAGCAAAAAAGTAACCTAACGATGAAAATGTAACTTTTGGTAACCTAATAACTTTTTTAATAATTATCGTACACAACTTTTTCAAGCAGTTTTAGGTAGCTTATGAAAAAGTGACCTTTAGGTGAAAAAGTAACTTTATTAACTTTTGACAGCCCTATTTATCACATAATAAAAACGTAAGACCTCAAATATTTCACATAAAATTCCCAACTCTATAGTCATAATCCTAGTGTGCATATATGTGTGTGTGTGTATGTGTGTGTATGTGTGTGCATGTGTTGGCAAATAATTAATTTCAAACAACACAATCTACTCAACAATCCGCATATCTCCCAGCTCATTTTGTTCATAGTGCAGAGACATCTATACAAAGACATATATGAGTTTATTACTATAGGTAGAGGTTGCATTCAAGTTGTAGAGATCGGCTTGACAGAGGCGAGCGAGTGGAAGTCCCGGGGTGTTTTTGATATCGCTCAGATACCACACTCAATGATAAGGTTCTACACCAGTGGTTTCCAACCCTGGCTAGTTTTCGGCAGCCTTGGCAAGCCTTTCAAAAGTTCACGGCAACTATATAAGGAAATACATATTTGAACTATCCGTTGTTATAATTATATATTTTTTTCATTATGACATTTCGCATCGGTGTAACAACACTTAATACATAGATATTAAAGTTTTATTTTCACTGATCCTTCTATTACAAAAATGGTATAATAATACAAATATGCAATTTTTCCCCAAAATTTTGGCGGCATCCTCAAAAGATCTCACGGCACCCCTTGGTGCCGCGTAGAGATGCGACCTAAAAAACGACGTTTTTAAAAAAAAAAGTTTTGCTTGTTAAAAAACCGCGACCAAAAAAACGCGTTATTTTTGGGTTTTTTAAGAGTCATGCAAAGAATTAAAATTATGGAAATGATATATTTGGGATGTTAAATGAATTATTTTGTATCAACACATGAGTTATACATGCTATTAGTGACCCTATCTAATTGAATTATCATTAGATATGCACAATATAATTGTTATAATATGTCTGAAAGCCCTAATATCATTGCTTGCACAGTACTGTGCGGTATTTCTATGTACAGTACATTTTGCATTCAATTATTGAGTTAATCATTGTGTAAGAAAGCAGTGCTTGAGAACCGTTTTTATGCTAAAATCTGAAACTGTTTTGAAAAAAAACAACAGGTGGCATAATTTATTTTTATTTTTTACATATTACTTTTTTCCTACCAGAAATGAACTACGTTGATTATAATCAGTTTCATCATTTCATTGAGCAGATCAACTATTTGCAAATATAAAAGTACAAACACTGCAAATATTTACACAAATACTACGAATATACACACAAACTTAGTGTCCCTAATGAGACTACGAATAAAAGCGGGTGGCACCAATCCGAGTGGCAATCCTGACCAGATAAACGGGCAATATTTTCGTGTAGGAGAAAAAACGACTGAGGAAATATATTTAATGTACAAAAAGGTATTTGAACACAAATTACTACATCAAAGAAACCATCATCCATAAAGCCAGTTCTAAAAACAGGTTACTAATAAAAACCAATTAATTTGGTTCAACTTTCCTTGATATGCCGCCAATTTTTTATTAATCTCTACATCTACGAAAACCGTTTTTAAAAAAAAATATTTTGAAAAAAACTATGGTTTAAAAGACAGTATAAATCAAGTGGTTTAACCAGCCGCTTATACGTACCAGCAGGCTACTTGCTATACAAAAGGTATTTGAACGTACATCAATCAAATCTATCTTACATAGATACTGTTTTAGAAGACATTGTTTCATTAAAAAACGTTAAATATACGTTTGTCAAAAAAACACTTGATCAACCAATTAACTTGTCTTGTCCTGCTGTCAACATTTTCTGAATCTGTACATTAATAAAACAAATTTAAAACCAATTTGAAAAACATCATTGCATTTTTTCTTAAAATATGGTTTCTTTTGAAAAAACACATGATTACTGAATGAATTTGTTTTGCTCTGCTGATAAACTATTTCAAATATCCACATAATTATAACCATCTTTAAAAAACATGGGTTTTCTCAATGAAAAAACCTAAGCCACCGGATTCGGATGCACTTTCAAATAGTCTCCTGAGGTATTTATAGATAAACATTTTTGTTTTTTGTACTATTATCAAATAATCTTTGAAATAAGACACGTAAAGATGTACAAAACGTCAATTAAACTCGTTTCTATGTACTAAAATCCAACATCCGATGACAATTGGAGCTAATTCTATAAAAAAAAAACCTAAAAAACATGTTTTTTGCAACAAAAAACGCAAAAAACGGTTATTTTTGCATCACTAGTGCCGCGGCACACCGGTTGGGAAGCACTATATTGATCATACAGCTATATTGATTATACTATATTGAGCATTCAGTATGACGCAACTCAGTGTCCTAGCGTCCTAGGCTCAAAACGTGTGCTGGACACACGTCACACCTCCATAGGATGACGAGGTTGCTGCATGATAGCAACCCTGATTGCAAGAAAATATAGAAAGAATGAAATGCATGAATTGCAGCTGATACTCTCGCAAAATTGTTTTCCAGATCTATCGGCTTTCAGCTTTAAAACCGATTTTTTCCATAAAACAATTCAACAAATGAAAAAAATACAATAAATTTAAAACAATTGAATACAAACAATATTAACCCAAACAATTTAATGTACAAATTTCGATCAACTATTCTTCTGAATAATACTAGGTATAATTACTTGAATTATAAGTTATTAGGTGCATTGTGCTTGCTTATGTAAGCTTAAGTACCCAACGAGTAAAAAACGACTGAAGATTAATATACGAGAATATTTTTTACTACGATATACTTGGTCGATTTTGCGAGTGTAAACACCAAATAGAAAATAGCGTGACTGTAACGAATTATATGACAATCTGGGAATATATTGGTCGTTTTGTGTTTGGCAAAGTAATGACTTTTCGTGCACTTTTCATGGATAAACTTTTAATTCGGCTCTGATAACAAAATGGTTGTTCGAGCTGGCGATATGAAACAATACTATTATTGCGGTGCATTATTGCGCCGATATGACTCCCGGACAACTTCTTCTGCAAAAACTGATCTATTTAGCTATCATCTAGAAGTTTAAATTGCTTTGACTCTTGTGGATATGTATACGAGTAGAATGTCCGAAATATGTATATAACTGAAATTTCCATAAACATTCATAAAGTATGTGAAAACAATTCTGCGACGGATGAAACTCTTGAGTGGAAACTCCTGAGTGGAAACTCCTGAGTGGAAACTCCTGAGTGGAAACTCCTGAGTGGAAACTCCTGAGTGGAAACTCCTGAGTGGAAAATCCTGAGTGGAAACTGGAGAATAAGGGCTAGCTTAAAGTACATGCATACATGCTGCTTTCAGTGACAAACAATTAAATTAATACAATAGTATGGCGCAACGCAATTGCAATGCGATTCTCCTGCAATGCGATTGATTGTCTCGCTTCTGATTGAGGCAGTGGCGGCGCCAAGGTGGAGGGCTTGGGGACTGGAGCCCCCCAAAATATGCCAAGCCCCCCTAAGCCCATCCTCCCAAATCAAAAGCATGGACATTACATTTCTTACCACTGTGAATGAAGCCCTGTACTTTTGGTTCAAGTTCAAGGACTGAATCAGTGTGCGTCAGTCCCTAATTATAATAGTATGTAGTCAGCGTTCGAGTGTAGCTCTTCATGCTTCGCCAAACCCCACAACTTTTATCTTAGCCGCCCCCCCCTCTCAGCCCCCACCGGAAAAATCCTGGCGCCGCCACTGGATTGCAGTGAAAAAAATGGGACGCAAATTAAACTGTCAACTGCGGCATCAAAGTCCTTCACCATTAATTGGTTTTTACAGAATCCCAGTGATTGTTTTCCAGTGTTTAATCGTACGGTCTTTTCAAATAAACATATTGTTTAATGACACTGCAATTAAAAATGAATAACGTTCAATCATACAACCACTAAGCCGGCTACCGCATTGCTGTACGGCGATGAGAGTGACTGCACACCCTGCAGTACTAAGGCCAAGCCAATTCAAGGTCGATTGCGCTACCTGTTAGCCATCGGCCGTCTAGCAATGCTCCTATACTTGGCCTTTCGACATCACATATCTGAGCTCCTCGTTGGAGGTGCATGGCAAGCTGTCTTCAGCAATGTAAAAAGTGCTGACAACAGAACTTTCCAAAATGTGGAGGATAAATGGGACAAGTTGAATAAGAGGTGCCAACAAGTTCTGAGCATAGACGAACCTGATCTGAAACAGAAGAAAGCCAGTACAATTTCAGAAGTGAAACATTTTCTACAATGTGCAGGTCCGAGAGCAGACTACAGAGAGGTGGCAAAGTTGACTCTCATTACCTTGGGTGACGAACCAGTGCGCAAGAGAGTGTGTGAGTGAGTGTGTATAGTTGTGTCTGTGTATGTGTTTATCGAGTGTTCGTGCCCCGCGGCGGCGAGCGAGTGAATGCGTGTTGAGGAGTCGTGTGAGAATATTGTGCGAAGTCTGGCGATGGTGTGACGTCCTGTAGGCACGCGTGGGGTAATGTTGCCCACGCAGGTCTGTCTGTTAATACAGTTTTAGTCTTTTTGTTTGTTACAAAACATGGTGAAGAACCCACGACTGCTGTCCTTAGAAAACATTACAACCACCATTGGTATCTAACTCAGGAAATAGTCCCGTTTGCTTTAGTCAGCTCGCACAATTGCAACAGCAAATCTGAAAAAGAAACTTGCAACCAAGCTATCGGAAACAGAAAGGCCTGAAAGTTTTAGGAAGTATAAGCCGGTATTTCCTGTTATTACCGCAAATACCACACTCTCGGACCTAGTGGGACCCACGTCTCACTTTTTACAACTCTTACTCTCTCTTTCACTTTCCTGCTCTTGACGTCAACATTGAATGGCTAAAGTCTCCTGTAGACACCTGGGACAAACATAGAGGTTACCAGATTGCGCACAAATTTGTGACGTCCGTAAAAGTTACAAACGATGTTGAAGGGAGGGTTGTGGAGTTAATTAGCTACTTTGCGAGTAAAACAGCCACTGCTTCAGAGCAAACAGCTTGTCTGCTACAAGTTGTCGAATATCACCGCAGGAATTTTCACAGCCTAAAAAAGCCACCTTAAACAAAGACAATTTTTCTTTATAGTACCGTTGCATTGTGGGCGGATAATGTTATATGCATATTTGTGCATTTAAGCTTAATCAAATTTGTCAAAATATTCAATAATGCGTACTTGGATGATGAACCCGAAATTATTCAATTGGTTTTCGTCTTATTTTAAAATTTAACATAAAACATGCATTATTATATACAGTTTAAGTGCCTAATTCAAAATAAACGTATAAAATCACGTTCACGTATAAAAATCAGTTTTTACTTGGTATTAGTTATAACGCTGTCACATCCACTATGCGTGTGATACTCATTACAAGAAGAATGCAGTGCATCGGATTTGGGTCATTTTTCACAGAGATGGAGCAAGAACATTTCACGGCTCGGGAGGCAGGAATCGCCGAGGTCAAAAATTGAAATGAGTGTGATATTTAGTGCATTTACAACATGGAGAATATGAAAAACATCAATCGGCATGGATTTGAAGAAAACCCCATTTTTGAATAGGTATAGTGCTCCATGTCCTTGTACAGAACCGTACCAACCGCCCCCACCCCGGCCAAGGAAGCCCGTGTGTTGAGGGGCCCCATTGCCTCACGCTCGATATTGAAATTTATCATAAAGTGGCGCATAAAAGTACAGTAAGACCCCAGGAGACCAATGAGCTGCTCGCAGCCTCATATTCCTATAGTCGTAGCTATGTTATAATGGGGCTTTATTTGTGATGGGGGATCCAATTAGTGGCTTCGGGGGAGGCATAAAACCCTGCAACGGCTCTGCCCTTGTCCCAACAACAGATGACCAATGTAAAGGAAAAATTCATCAGACCGTGAATTGTCGAGTCTTTTAAGAAATATACTCGTATCTACTTTCCTTTACCTTCTAGACATTATCCACTGTCTTTATAGCTTAGGGCCCCGTATTTACAATAAGCTTTTCCCATCACTACGTTCTATGAATTTTCTCTCCCTTTCTCAAAAAGCACTCTGCGAAATTCATCTTGGTGAAGTCTTATAATACTTTAGATAACATTCTTTATACTAGCGATGAATATAAAGTATAATTTTCTCTCTGATCTGTCTCCCCATACTTCACTTTGTGTGGGTGTGTGTGTGTGTGTGTGTGTGTGTGTGTGTGTGTGTGTATGTGTGTGTGTGTGTGTGTGTGTGTGGGTGTGTGTGTGGGTGTGTAACCTTGTGCGAGTCGACGGCAGTCCGGGCCAGGAGCGCCGAAGCCTCAAAAACGACGGGGCGGGATTTTCCTGCGCTGGTACCTCCAGTGACGAGGTGTTGATTACGTCTTGCATCTTCTTCCAGTCGCTGGCCGTCGGAGGTATGACGATCGTTCGTGAGCGGCTTATCTTGCGAGTTCTGTATCGATACGCTGCTAGCTGTGCAGACATGTCATCACTGTACGGTGAGTTTGCGTCTGAACACTCGTCTTCCTGGTGTAACTCAATGCTGCGCTGATCTGTGATAAGATCGACATGTGGCGTAGGAAGATTGCTGTTCTGCCTGGTCGTTGATATACGGAGTTTCTGTGATAATAATTTCAGTCATGTTTAACCGACAAAATTACGCTCTCAATGAATTTAGCGCCAGATGGTACACACCATAGAATATTTGATGTGGTGGGTGACCTCTTTTTTGTATATTTTTGTTCAGTAAAATGTACTGGAAAATGAAGGTTTGGCCTATTTAGAAGTGGGGAATGTCTTATACTTTATTCATCATTAAAGGTAGCAGAAAATTGACCTACAAATAGAGAAAATGTATATATTTTAGAGAAAAATTAATCTAAAGTAAACTAAAAATTTACCCAAAATCAACTTATGCTGTCTCGAAAAATGTCAATTTTCTGCAGTTCTCAAAAAGGGAAATTCTCCAGTCCCTACTAACCCCTATAAACAAACCTGAGATCGACCTAACAGCGTAAGAAGGAGCATAACTATCAAAAAGTGAGTAAAAAGTTGAAAGTGATTGCAAAAGTGACAAAACAATCCTTGCTAACGTAAGCATATATAATGAAGCATAAAATCATGATCGCAACACTTTGTACTTTTCTTCAGTGAGGCTTTTGTGAGACGTATCAAGTAAGCACGTGCTACAGCCTGTATTTCTTTGCGCCAGTATGTATGTCTGTGTGAGCGTAAGTAGTGCATGTGTGAATATCCCCGTCCTCATGTAAGCACCCGGTCTAGGCTAAATGTGTAAGGATTCAAGAACATTAAAAACGCTAATTCATATAGAACGCTTAAAAACGAACAAAAACGTTTCTATATTTTTTCATAGATTATAGGCTAGGCTAGGTATAGCGTTCTAATGTAATGTGTTGCCTTTGCAGGAGGCGAGGGACTGAAACAAATTCGTTAAATCAAATTTTCTCAATCTAATGTTCTTGAATCCTTACACATTTAGCGTCAACCTTAAGCATCCTACTCCAGAGAATGAAGTACGGTACGGTACGATTGGTTTTTCGTGATTCGTACCAACGAAAAAATTTCGTACCGTAATTTCGTACCTTCAGCAATCGTTATCACAGGACTTGAATCGATATTTGCTGTCCCCATATGTGGAAATATATAATATACATTATTACACGCTTGATATTATATTTTACTAAATATTTAATACTAAATGAAATACGAAATGTTTATGAAATACGTTTATTTAACTTTACATTATAAAAAGAAAACGTTAAATGGGACCCTTCGACATCAAGTAAAATTACTTTATCGGTATATTCACTTTATTGGTAAAATTACTGAAAGCCCTGGCGAATTCAGTGAGTTGGTTGTATATGCTTATGATAATATGACGCGGTTGAAGAAAATACAAACACAATGATGAGGCTTCTGCGTCATGTTCATACAGTCATTATACGCGAGTAAAATATGAACTCTTTTAAATACCGGGTTCCATGGAAATAGTCAATGAGTTAGCATGTCATTCACCTATTATTTCTCACACGCATGTACTTTCTCACTCGGTTTTAATTCGATTTCTGGAATTGTGCTCAAACAAATACATATTGTTGTTGTTATGGCAGTGGGTCATCTACCATAATGTGAACACAAGCTAAAACGATAATAGACACAGAAATGTAATAATTTCGTCGAGCTCAATACAAATGCAAAAGTACTCATATACTCCTAAATTATACGATATATATATATATACAAACACGACGCTCCCGCACCCATACAAATTCACGCACGTATTGGTTCATAAAGCACATTCACATTCAATACACATTCATAACACATTCATTCATTCACATTCATAACACATTCAATTTGCAAATTCACAAGACATATTAACATTTTATGGTAAATTTCATTCATTTTCTGGCACAGGCCAGAATATAGGGCACTAGCGACAAATTCATTGGAGCAAGCACGAAATGTTGACAGTAGCAAGAATGCAGTCTCAGGTGTTACATCTTAGCACCATGATCGCATCAATTATATCAGATTTTAGTCTTGTCCGTCGCTCATTGAGAATGTAATTCAGACCAGAAAAACTTCTTTCAATGCTGGCCTGAGTCACCGGAAGTGCTATGGCAACTTCTGCTAGTGCTTTTAGACCATTGTGGGTATGATGATGCCACCAGTGAAAAATATTCTCTTTTTTGTCGATTCTTGGCGAACTATTGAAGCTTGCTATTGTAAGCGAAACTTCGGTCATTTTGACACTTACATTGTTGCGAGTTGACTTATCCCCTTCGGTGAGCAATTTTTCTATGCTATTGTCATAACTTGAACTGTCTGACTCGCATTCTTCTGCAATCTGTACGCGATGCCTTTCCTGGAAGTCGTCTCCGTTCTTTTCAATCATCTCCAATCTTTTCCACAATGTGCAGAGGTGTGGTTTTGCAACTTCTCTTTGTGTGTCAGATGATAAGCATTGATACCGCGGGTTCATATACACCGTGGATAGGAAGGCGGGATTGATAAGAAGCTTGCCTTCTCTGCTTTCCATGGCTTCAAGAAGATCACCTGAAATATTTATCCTTCCTAAAGCTGATAGCTTCACCTTGCACTTCAGCCACTCGCCCAGGAACTCTCCAGCTGTAACGTGCTTTAATTGAATGGCTTTAGTAGTTATGTACAGGGGCTGTAGCCTCAGGAGCAAGTCGTTGATGCACGACCATTCATCATCTTCCATCAACATATAGTCATTAGCCAGCCCAAGTTGTTGCAGAAATGGCTTGCATTCTTTCACACTTTCATCACTTAACAGCTCAGGTGTCATTATCCAGCGTCAAATCATGCTCACTTTCGCTGTCATTGTTTCCATCATGCGAGTGATAGCCCTGCAATAATTTATGAATAATAATAGAATTATGAACGTCTTAAAACATCTATCTGACTCAGGTCCCCCAGGAATTATTCATTCTAGCTTCCCACCGATTCTGTTGAACTTAGTTCTCTATATCAAGCTCACATTTGACCCATTCTCTTTAGTACGAAAATGTACGGTACGGTACGATTTTTTTTTTCGTAGTTTCGTACCGTACTGTACTTCGGAAAAAATTTCGTACCGTAATTTCGTACCGTACCGTAACGTACCCATACTCTTCCCTACTCACGGTCAAAGGTTAAGATGGCAAAGGCGCTACATTGCGCCTTTTTGCTCTCATTGATATTGTAAACTTGATGGTTGTGACTGACACATGTGACTATTGCATTGAATCGTATTGTGTGGTTGTTCTGTTGCGACGTATTGTATTGCATGTGTGTGTGTTGCACTGGTCGTATTGTATAGTGTGCGTTTTCATTGCAATTGTATATGGTCGCTGTCACTCGCATCGTGGACATATGAGCGTTGTCCGTTAGGGCTTGGCAGGAACCGTGAAAATTGGTATTCACGGTTCCGGATCCGCAAGTCAGTGGAACCGTTGGAACCAGAACCAGCTCCGCTTAAACCAAAAAGTGATATGTCCTGTACACATAGGTACTGACCGCTCAATGTTTAGAAGGCACCCAAGGAAAGAAGACAAAAAAGAGAGCTCGCATAGATGAACGCCTGGCTGGGAAAATCTTATCAAATGTTTTTTATAAATTCTAAAGTATATGGCAAATTCAAAATTTCATCAATTTCATTTTTGTGGGGTTTCTCACATTGGTTTTTGGGTGAGTGAAGCATATAACTCCTTACTACGGTCCTGCAATGAGGAGAAAAGCTTTAATACTCAATGGAGACATATACAAAGCATTATCATATCTATACTTAACAACAGAAAAAAACAGATAATTCTAACGCAAAAATGTTGTGCTGAATAATCATGTGCTAAATAATCAATGTATATATTATATATTTTACTCAAAAACAGAATCATATTTATGTTCCCTTATATGTATAATTCAGGTCGAATCGCGTGATTCTTGTGCAGTATCTGGTATAGAGAGCTCATACCTCGTACCACGCTCCAAACATCTTACGACACCCTCCGGTTCCTGAACGTTTCCTAAAATGGAATGACATTATCCTGCGCGCCCAAAACGTAACAATAGCCAGTAGCACAGATATTAAGGTGAAGAACAGGTGGTGAACTTTAACAGCAAAGTTCTTGATATTTGTTGATGTTCAGACATAATATTCCATCTCTTTCCTAATTTTTCCTGATTAATACCGTTTCATATCTTTTATCTACAAAACGTTACCAAACCCCGTGATCAAGTTACCTAATAACATGAAAAACAACAAAAATTAACCCAAAACCAAAATAGTAGCCAACAATGAAAAAGTAACTTTTCGTAACCTAATAAGGGAGTTTTTAATAATTATTGTGCACAACGTTTGTGTGTTGATTTAGGTATCTTATGAAAAAGTGACCTTTGGGTGAAAATTAACTGTGATAACCTTTGACAGCCTTATTCATTATACTCTATACCTTAAGTGTGAACTTGAAAACTACACTGTACATTAGCTTATTGAAAGCCAGACATGGGAACAAGATATTACGCCTGCGGACCGTTACGCCTACGCTTCAGTCCCACCTCTCTTTCTTCTTGTTAGGTTAGATACGGTTGGGATAGGTTAGGTCAGTTAGGCTATGTTAGTTAGGAAAGATAATGCGACACAGGACCGAAGTGTCGGCGTAATGGTCCTTAGGCGTAATTCCCTTAATCAAAATTCCCTTAATTCCTCAATCTTTCAAACACAGAGACATTTACTTCACTGCACAGCGTCATGTTTGGGAGAGATATATACACAAGTTCATGGCTTTACAGTCGACACAATATTACGAGCACATATTTTACAATTACTACAATATTATTACAAGAGCCACAGCCACATAATTCCAGGCAGCCGTGAGCACCTTGTCTACGCTCTTAGACGGCCCTCTATACGAGTATGTTTGACTCTTGGTATGTTTGACTCACTCATTTGATCATTTGGCGTGGTGCACGGATAACATGTTTGCACAAACCTAGCCGTACACATTGCCACATGCGAGAGTGTGTGTGTATGTATGTGTATGTATGTGTGTATGTATGTGTGTGTGCGTGTGTGTGTATTGAGCGAGTCTATTTGGTCCGCTGAGATCCAATTGAATCCTACAATGATTGACGAATGGAAAAATAGTATGGTGTCGTCTATACTCTACACACAAGCTCAAATATGTGGCATATCGGAGCCCATTATTACAGACTGCGTACTCCCATGTGTCTGTTGTATGGGTCAACATTTGCGTGACACACAGTGTGCATGTACGTGTATGTACGTGTGTGTGTGTGTGTGCGAGCGTGTGTGTGCTGACCTGCAAAGAATGAATGTCAAATTGATATTGTCGTTTGGAGTGTACCAATGTTGACAGTGTATTTTGGAGTCGTGTATCGAGTGTACATGAGCACTACGGTGCGTCGGTTTTAGCATTAATGCTAGTATGATATTGTAGTGAATGCAGGTTTTCACGTTTATTTAGAAAATGCATATTATATTGTCATTATTGACTTTTTCCTAAATACATGTAAAATTGCTTTTTTGCAAGTAAGTCTGTGCGCGCAGAGGCATATTACACGAGGTGTAAAACTAAATTAAATACATATTACATATTACATTATATATCTATATATATAAAAGAGATCCTCTGTGTGTCTGTGTGTGTATCTGTCTGTCTGTCTGTGTGTCTGTTCGACCCTCCTTGGTCCATTTTCTATCAGCTATTATTCGGCCACCACTCAGCCTACCCGCTAACAATTTATACCATCACGTTAGAAATTTTCTTGTCTACACTTTAAATTAAGTTTTAAATTTCAAAAATGAAATCAAAAAACGTTATAGCGGTGAAAAGACAAAATGAACCCTGAAAAATGCGAAAATTGTGGTCAATGCTCTGCCATCTACTCCTCATAAACCAGAAATGGTACAGCCAAACAGATTATACCACTGTGTAGAGAATTTTCTGTTCTACAAGATAGGTTATAATTCATATCCAAAAATAGAACATAAAAGATGTAAACATGACAAAATTTCAATCTATATTCAAAATTATATTTATACTCCACGCGTCCGATTTTCTATACTTTTTTCTCTATGTATCAAAAACTAATTATCACACAACTAAATAAATAATACCATCATGCTGGGAATTTTGTTTGCTACAACACGGTATAATTTTTAATTTTCCAAAGTGTATTAAAAAAAAGTTACGGCGGTGTGAAGTCAAAATGACAAAGTCAAAAATGCAAAATTAGCACTGGAAACCGTGAATGTTTTGGTAAATATTCCCCTATCTATTCCTCATAAACCAGCAATGGTACAGCTATAAAAATTATACTATTGTGTAGATAATTTTGTGTTCTACAAGAAAAGTTATAATTTATACCCACAAATGATACAAAAAATGTGTAAAATTGGCAAAATTGTCAAATACATCCAAAATTACACTTGATCACCGGGCGCCTAAATTAATTCATTTTTCTACCTATTTCTCAGGAACTATTTATCACACATTAAAATAAATTATATCATCGTGCTGGAAATTGTATTTTTTAAAATGCGGTATAATTCTTAATTTTCCAAAGTGTATCTGAAGGAAGTGACGGCGGTGTAAAGTCAAAAGGACATATTGCCAATTTGACAGCTATTATGCGCACTTGCGATTACACAGGAATATACTACTGTGTAGAGAATTTTGTGTTCTACAAGAAAAGGTGTAATTTATACCCACAAATGATACAAAAAACGTGTAAAATTGGCAAAATTCTCAAATACATCCAAAATGACACTTGAACACCGGGTGACTACAATTTATTCATTTTTATACCCATTTCTCAGGAACTATTTGTCATACATTAAAATTAATTATACCATCGTGCTAGAAATTTTTTTTCCTACAGTACGGTATAATTATTAATTTTCCAAAGTGTATCTGAAGGAAGTTACGCCGGTGTAAAGTCAAAATGTCATGTTGCCAATTTGACAGCTATTATGCGTACTTGCGATTACACATGAATATACACTGATTAAATTTCACTGAAGTCCAATCACAATTTACGCACTTGCGATTACACAGGAATATACTACTGTGTAGAGAATTTTGTGTTCTACAAGATAAGCTATAATTTATACCCACAAATTATACAAAAAACGTGTAAAATTGGCAAAATTCTCAAATACATCCAAAATTACACTTGAACACCGGGCGACTAAAATTAATTCATTTTTCTACTATTTCTCAGTAACTATTTGTTACACATAAAAATAAATTATACCATCGTTCTAGAAATCTTTTCTTCTACAATACGGTATAATGTGTAATTTTCCAAAGGGTATCTGAAGGAAGTTACGGCGGTGTAAAGTCAAAAGGACATATTGCCAATTTGACAGCTATTATGCGCACTTGCGATTACACAGGAATATACACCGATTAAATTTCACTGAAGCCCAATCACAATTAAGAATGCATCATATTATCTCCAAGCATGGATGGTGTGGTTTTATTGCGTACAGTTTAATTAATGCTACACTCTACTGAATATAAAGGCTTTATTGTCCTCAATAACGTTCCGCACGACGGGCGGGTAAAATGCTATTGGGAACAAAGTATACTACTGAATTTAACTGTGTAATTTAATTGGTTTAATTTCAAGTTGCATAAGCATAAGTTGCATAAGGATATGGGTTGCAATATCATGTAATGCCAACTTATGCTGTTTTAGCGGAAGCATTAACCTGGAATTATAGAGATGACAGAAGGTTGCATTGTTTTGATAGTGTTGTGGAAAAACATGTTTTCTAAATTGAAACATAAATTTCACATTTAGACTTTTAGATTAGCTATAACTTTCCTGTGGGTTTGTTTTTCTTTTTCAATTTGCACTAATTTTTTTATGAATTGAATATTAATTATATTTTATGAACTGTTCCGCACGACGGGCGAATTAAATGTATCTATAAAGAGTGGGTTTAAATGATAGCGAGGTATATGATATTTTGCTAGCAGTAAATATTCTAGCGATAAAAGTAGAATAGCTCTTAAGCAAATGATTTTGGAGAATGATGTGAACCTTTAAATATATTTTGCGATCTGATGATATATGTATTAGGAATAATACGTAGCAGAATATAGATTGCATAATATAATATCGGCTGTAATATCAAGGGCTGCATTATCGATGTAATCCAAAAAATAACAACTGTATGAATATGATGCATTAGTGGAAGCATTAACCGGGAATTATGAGATAATATGATAATGGTGTAAAATTATATCGCATTATGCAACAAATGTGAATTTAGCTACCTTACAGTTTGGTCCCGATACTATATTGGCGGGTTGAGAGAAAAGTATTGGTGGGCCGCGTGTTTGGGACCCCTGGGGTAGATAATCTCAGTCTTCTGATTACAAATTATGATCGCATCAGTATATTTTGTGATCACAAACTAATAAGTTAAATCACCTCAGACTAGGCTGAGAGCGGTCAAGATTGAATGGTTGGGTTGGGTTGGGTAGGTTTGACTCAGGTTATATTGGGTTTTAATGATAGCGGAAAATATATAAATTTTAACAATAAATATTATAGCGGTAAAAGTGAAATAGTACTTAAGCAAATGATATTGGGGAATGATGTTAAGTAATAAATATAGTTTGGAAACAGTCTGATGAAAAGATTTCATCATCTTTCATTGTTTGTTTCGTGTTTGTGTTCTGAATTATACCACACGACGGGCAGATTTATATATCAGGCGGGTTGAGGGATAATATTTGTCAAAATAAGAACAAAAATATTCACATTTAGACTTTTCTATTGGTTAAGATATTTATAGGTTACATTTTTTGCTTTTCAATTTGTATTCATTATATTTTATGGATTTGATATGAATTTTATTGTATGAATTGTTCCGCACGACGGGTGGGTTTAAAAAAGTGTTTTTAGATCATTTTTTCAAATGGTTCATTTAAAAATAGGTTTTTTTTTTTAAATAAAAATGTTCCGCGGGCAGCAACTATAGACAATAGAACGTTCAATTTACCCTGTAGAATTAATCCATACACAAAACCAATGGATTTGACTTCAAGATGCAGAACGGATCGTGTTCGAGTTCTGAATTATTCAGCACGACGGGCGGGTTTAAAAATGACTCAGGCGGACTGAGGGGAAATATTGTGTCGAAATAAAAATAATTAAACTTATAATTTTCAATTGATTAATATTTTTATGAGTGTACCCTATTTCATTTTTATTTTTCCATATTTTTTATGAATTGAATATGAATTTCATGTTATGAATTGCTCCGCACAACTGGCGGGTTTTAATGCTATATATATACATAAAGAAGAAATTATCTGTCTGTCTGTGTATGTATGCTTGAATATGAGGTGACATAATTGCGCTGGCTCATGGTTCGCTGGTTCAATTATCAGGGGCTTCAAACGCAAACGAAGCGATGGCTCATTTTTATGAAATAAAAATGTCCCGCGGGCAGCAATAAAACGTTCAATTTCACCGTGTAGAATGAATTCATATACAAAACTAATGGATTTGACTTCAAGAACCAGAACGGATGGTGTTCGAGTTCTGAATTATTCCGCACGTCGGCCGGGTTTAAATATGAGGCGGGCTGAGTGAAAATATTTTGTCAAAATGTAAATTAAAAATAATGAAATTTAGACTTTTTAATTGATTAAGGTTTTTATGAGTTTGCCTTATTTATTTTTAATTTGCAATATTTTTATGAATTCTTCCGCACAACGGGCGGGTTTTAATGCTAGTATATATATATATCTATATATATAAAAGAGATCCTCTGTCTGTCTGTCTGTCTGTTTGTCTGTTTATCTGTCCCACCCTCCTTGGTCACATTTTTAGCAAGCTGCTACTCGGTAACCACTTAATGCACCCGCCAAAAATTTATACCATTACGCTGGAAATTTTCTTGTCTACACGATAGGATAAATTTCAAATTTTAAAAATGAAACCAAAAAAAGTTATCGCGGTGAAAAGACAAAATGAACCCTGAAAAATGCGAAAATTTTGGTCAATATTCCTACATCTACTCCTCATAAACCAGAAATGGTACAGCCAAACAGATTATACCACTGTGTAGAGAATATTCTGTTCTACGCGATAGGCTATAATTAATATCCAAAAATTAAATATAAAATATGTAAAAATGACAAAATTTCAGTCTACATTCAAAATTATATTTAAGCTCGACGCGTCCGATTTTCTATACTTTTTTCTCTATTTCTCAGCAACTAACTATGACACATCTAAATAAATATTACCATCATGCTGGGAATTTTGTTTTCTACAGCACGGTATAATTTCTAATTTTCCAAAGTGTATTAGAAAAATGTTACGGCGGTGTGAAGTCAAAATGACAAAGTCAAAAAGGCAAAATTAGCACTAATAACGCGAATATTTTGGTCAATATTCCCCTATCTATTCCTCATAAACCAGCAGAGTTACAGCTATATAATTATACTATTGTGTAGAGAATTTTGTGTTCTACAAGAAATATTCTAATTTATACCCACAAATGATACCAAAAACGTAAAATTGGCAAAATTCTCAAATACATCCAAAATTACACTTGAACACCGGGCGACTAAAATTAATTAATTTTTCTACTATTTCTCAGTGACTATTTGTTACACATAAAATAAATTATACCATTGTGCTGGAAATCTTATTGTCTACAATACGGTATATTTTTTTATTTTCCAAAGTGTATCTGAAGGCAGTTACGGCGGTGTAAATTCAAAAGGACATATTGCCAATTTGACAGCTATTATGCGCACTTGCGATTACACAGGAATATACTATTGTGTGGATATTTTTGTGTTCTACAAGATAAGCTATAATTTATACCCACAAAAGATACAAAAAACGTGTAAAATTGGCAAAATTCTCAAATACATCCAAAATTACACTTGAACACCGGGCGACTAAAATTAATTCATTTTTCTACTATTTATCAGTAACTATTTGTTAAACGTGAAAATAAATTATACCATCGTGCTAGAACTTTTGTTTTCTACAATACGGTATAATTTTTAATTTTCCAAAGTGTATCTAAAGGAAGTTACGGCGATGTAAAGTCAAAATGTCATGTTGCCAATTTGACAGCTATTATGCGCACTTGCGATTACACATGAATATACACTGATTTAATTTCACTGAAGTCCAATCACAATTTACGCACTTGCGATTACACAGGAATATACTATTGTGTATAGAATTTTGTGTTCTACAATATAAGCTATAATTTATACCCACAAATGGTACAAAAACGTGTAAAATTGGCAAAATTCTCAAATACATCCAAAATTACACTTGAACACCGGGCGACTAAAATTAATTCATTTTTCTACTATTTCTCAATAACTATTTGTTATACATGAAAATAAATTATACCATCGTGCTAGAAATCTTGTTTTCTACAATACGGTATAATTTGTAATTTTCCAAAGGGTATCTGTAGGAAGTTACGGCGGTGTAAAGTCAAAAGGACATATTGCCAATTTGACAGCTATTATGCGCACTTGCGATTACACAGGAATATACACCGATTAAATTTCACTGAAGCCCAATCACAGTTAAGAATGCATCATATTATCTCCAAGCATGGATGGTGTGGTTTTTTTGCGTACAGTTTAATTAATTAACTATACTGAATAGAAAGTCTTTATTGTCCTCAATATTTACACATCAAATGTTCCGCACGACGGGCGGGTAAAATGCTACTTGGAACAAAGTAAGCTACTGAATTTTACTGTGTAATTTAATTGGTTTAATTTCAAGCTGCATACGCTTGAGTTGCATAAGGATACGGGTTGTAATATCATGCAATGCCAAGTAAATGCATATGCTGTTTTAGAGGAAGCATTAATCTGGAATTATAGAGATGTTTCATTGTTTTGATAGTGTTACACGTCTGAATTACTACACACGAAGGACGGGTGATTTTGAGCAGTGTTGAGGGAAAAACATCGTCAATAATTAAAACAAGAATTTAGAAATTTCACTTTTTCTGTTGGTCGTTTTTCATCAATTTTCTTTGTGTTTGTGTCGTGTTTGAGTTCTGAATTATTCCGCACGACGGGCAGCTTTAAATATGAGGTGGGTTGTGGAAAAACATGTTTTCTAAATTGAAACATAAATTTCACATTTAGACTTTTATATTGGCTAAACATTCCTATGGGTTTGTTTTTCTTTTTCAATTTTCACTATTTTTTTTTGTGAATTGAATATTAATTATATTTTATTAACTGTTCCCCACGACGGGCGGGCTTAAATGTATCTATAAAGAGTGGGTTTAAATGATAGCGAGGTATATGATATTTTGCTAGCAGTAAATATTCTAGCGATAAAAGTAGAATAGCTCTTAAGCAAATGATTTTGGAGAATGATGTGAACCTTTAAATATATTTTGCGATCTGATGATATTATATATGTATTAGGAATAATACGTAGCAGAATATAGATTGCATAATATAATATCGGCTGTAATATCAAGGGCTTTAATATCGGTGTAATCCAAAAAATAACAACTGTATGAATATGATGCATTAGTGGAAGCATTAGCCGGGAATTATGAGATAATATGATAATGGTGTATAATTATATCGCATTATGCAACAAATGTGAATTTAGCTGCCTTACAGTTTGGTCCCGATACTATATTGGCGGGTTGAGAGAAAAGTATTGGTGGGACGCGTGTTTGGGACTCCTGGGGTAGATAATCTCAGTCTTCTGATTACAAATTATGATCGCATCAGTATATTTTGTGATCACAAACTAATAAGTTAAATCACCTCAGACTAGGCTGAGAGCGGTCAAGATTGGATGGTTGGGTTGGGTTGGGTAGGTTTGACTCAGGTTATATTGGGTTTTAATGATAGCGGAAAATATATAAATTTTAGCAATAAATATTATAGCGGTAAAAGTGAAATAGTACTTAAGCAAATGATATTGGGGAATGATGTTAAGTAATAAATATAGTTTGGAAACATTCTGATGAAAAGATTTCATCATCTTTCATTGTTTGTTTCGTGTTTGTGTTCTGAATTATACCACACGACGGGCAGATTTCTATATCAGGCAGGTTGAGGGATAATATTTGTCAAAATAAGAACAAAAATATTCACATTTAGACTTTTCTATTGGTTAAGATATTTATAGGTTACATTTTTTGGTTTTCAATTTGAATTCATTATATTTTATGGATTTGATATGAATTTTATTGTATGAATTGTTCCGCACAACGGGCGGGTTTTAATGCTATATATATACATAAAGAAGAAATTATCTGTCTGTCTGTGTATGTATGCTTGAATATGAGGTGACATAATTGCGCTGGTTCATGGTTCGCTGGTTCAATGATCAGGGGCTTGAAACGCAAACGAAGCGATGGCTTATTTTTATGAAATAAAAATGTCCCGCGGGCAGCAATAAAACGTTCAATTTCACCGTATAGAATGAATTCATATACAAAACTAATGGATTTGACTTCAAGAACCAGAAAGGATGGTGTTCGAGTTCTGAATTATTCCTCACGTCGGGCGGGTTTAAATATGAGGCGGGCTGAGTGAAAATATGTTGTCAAAATAAAATTAAAAATAATGAAATTTAGACTTTTTAATTAATTAAGGTCTTCATGAGTTTGCCTTATTTATTTTTAATTTGCAATATTTTTATGAATTGTTCCGCACAACGGGCGGGTTTTAATGCGGTTTTAATGCTATATATATATATACATAAAGAAGAAATTATCTGTCTGTCTGTGTATGTATGCTTGAATATGAGGTGACATAATTGCGCTGGTTCATGGTTCGCTGGTTCAATGACCAGGGGCTTCAAACGCAAACGAAGCAATGGCTCATTTTTATGAAATAAAAATGTCCCGCGGGCATTTAGACTTTTCTATTGGTCAAGATATTTATAGCTTACATTTTTTGCTTTTCAATTTGTATTCATTATATTTTATGGATTTGATATTAATTTTATTGTATGAATTGTTCCGCACGACGGGTGGGTTTAAAAAAAAGTGTTTTTAGTTCATTTTTTCAAATGGTTCATGATTTGCTTGATTGTATGAATTGCTCCGCACAACGGGCGGGTATTAATGCCATATATATACATAAAGAAGAAATTATCTGTCTGTCTGTGTATGTATGCTTGAATATGAGGTAACATGATTGCGCAGGTTCAATGGTATATATATACATAAAGAAGAAATTATCTGTCTGTCTGTGTGTGTATGCTTGAATGAGGTGACATAATTGCGCGGGTTCAATGGTATAGATCAGGGGCTTAATTGTTCCGCACGACGGGCGGGTAAAATGCTACTGGGAACAAAGTAAACTACTGAATTATTGTACCATATAGAACCATTAAATAAAAAACCATTATTATATAATAAATAACCATTTGAATATTAGTTAGTTAGTTGTCATTAGTTGGTTTATATATAAAGAACCATTGGTGTTGGGGCTTAATTGTTCCGCACGACGGGCGGGTTTAAATATGAGGCTGTTCGAGGGAAAATGTTAAATGTTTTGCTTTTTAATTTGTATTCAGTTTATTTTATGGATTGAATATGCATTTTATTTTATGGATTGAATATGCATTTTATTTTATAAATTGTTCAGCACGACGGGCGGGTTTAAATATGAGACGGGCTGAAGGAAAATATGTTGTCAAAAAATATAATTGAATTTAGACTTTTCAATTGAGTAAGATTTTAATGAGTATATCTGTTTTCTTTTTTAATTTGCAATATGTTTATGAATTAAATATGAATTTCATCTTATGAATTGCTCCGCACAACTGGCGGGTTTCAATGCTAGACGGTGATATTAAGTTATTAAAATATTTTGGAAACATTATGATGAAAAAGTGTAGTCATTTTTCATTGTTTCGTGTCTGAGTTCTGAATTATTCAGCACGACGGGCATGTATAAATATGAGGCGGTTTAGGCAAACTATTTTGTGAAAATAAATATGAAAATATAGAAATTTAGACTTTTGTATGGGCTTACTCAACTCTTTTTTAATTCATATTCCTTTTCTCTCATGAATTGAATACAAATTTAATAGTATGAACTGTTTCGCACGACGGGCGGGTTTACATGCTAGGATTTTCATTGTTTGTTACGTGTTTGTGTTCTGAATTATTCCGCACAATGGGTTGGTTTATATATGAGGCGGGTTGAGGGAAAATAATATGTCAAAATAAAAATAAAAATGTTCACACTTGGACTTTTCTATTGAGTAAGACACTGATGAGTTTTCATTTTCTTTTTTAATTTGGAATATTTTTATGAATATGAATTATTATGAATATTAATTCCATTTTATGAATTCCTCCGCACAACGGGCGGGTTTTAATGCTAGTATATATATATATATATATATATATATATATATATATATATATATATATATATATATATATATATATATATATATATATATATATATATGTAATATAATATATAATGTAATATATATACAGTCGGCCCTCCAAATAGAGTACTCGAAGGGACTGAGGAAAAATTCCGCTATTTGGAGGTTTCCGCTGTAACAATGCTAATCAACCTTTTTTACTCTGAATCGTCCATTTTTCACATAAGATTCCTGTATTTTTTATCAGTTTGTATCTTTTTCAAATAATTCTACCCAACTTTTTAAGTATCTCAGGAAAATTTTCACCTGTGCGGCGTTCTTCTCTGAATGTCATGGTTTTGGTATGCTGCAGGAGAGACCCTCTTCTTCAACGTTGAGCACATCGTTAGTCTCCAATGCAATAGTTATTGGAATTGTCAATGTTACATGGAGGTCTAAATTCCTGTATCATTTCTGTTTGAGTTCCCCACAAATCTGAGTTCGTAGGCGACCACTAGTTTGCTTATACCTAATATGCCTGTGCATATGTCTATATCAGGCCCTAATAAGTACCTCGTTTATACCAATCAGCTTGCAATAAACAAGCTGGAGTCAATGCTAACTACATATCTTGCCAGCCAGGAATTGTTCATCCTCAAATGTGAAGAAGTAAATGATTAAGTGTTTTAACTGCTCTTTACACTAAAAATCCAACCAATATTAATATATATGTTTACCGTGTCCCGCATTGCTTAATTGTCTCAATGTTATTAATATATATTAAAATACAGGGTTTTGTTAAATTTTTAGATTTATTCGGTTTTTACTTCTAACTTTTTCTGACATCTGCAAGTTACTTAAAGTATTAGGTTACTTTTTTATCTAAAACTCTCAATTTTGTGAGTTGTCCGAAGCAATATAAAGGACACTGCTGTAGTCTTTAATACGTTAATATTTGATTTTTCGCTTACTTTTTGATGGTTATATTTATCTTTGCGATGTTAGGCCACATTTTAGTGGTCTGTTGTAAAAATGACGCCAGAACAGAGATAAGGCAGAAAAGAGGGTATTATGGAAAATGAAGAAAATTGTCTTTTTGAAGGATCATAAGGACCATTTTTAGCTTTGTTTTTTTCTCGAAAATAAAGTTACTTTTCCACTTTCAGGCTACTTTTCTGACAGCCCTAGTGATTATGCACTTATTAATTTATGAATAACCAAACAACTGATTAATGGATAATAATCAGTTATACAATAATTCATCACTATTATTGATTTTAAGAAAAAATTACATAAAATAAATCTAGTTGATTTTCGCATTTTACTAAATGTTGTCAAATATAGTGAAGCCTGATGTTGTATAATATAACATCAGCCGATACTGTGGTGTAATTTGCATGGTAAACTTGCATCTCATATCCTTCTATATCCCTCTTTCTCTTCTTTCATTTAATCTCTGCGCACATAATTATTCTCTAAATCTTTTGATCGCTCATCTAATTGTCTTACACCCTATGCCAAAATGTAGCTGCTCAAAGTGTACATTCATCTTTTGCTTGTGTTTGTTTTTGCCTTCACGTGTTTTTGTGCCCTGTTTTGTGATAAATCTTTATATCTCCTATCTCTACCTAATTATCTTTGTTCTGAAAATGTGTGTTGATTTCTTATTTGTACTTTGTGTGTGTGAGTATTATTTTATTATTATTCATTGCGCTCTGTGTTTGTCTCATATTGCGTCGACGTGTAGCTGTTGTTCTTTTTTGTCTGAGCTATTAGTATTCTTTTTTTAATCGCGCCATTGTTGTTATGTGCGCTAAATCAAACACATGTTGTTCTAATATGACCAAGCCTACCATGTGGTCTTACTGGGGGGGGGGGGGGGGGGGTAGAGTCGACACCGCCCAGGCCGACCTGAGCAAACTCAAACAAACAAACAAACAAACAAACACACAAACGCTAATGACCTGAGCATTGTCTACCAAGAGCATGGCGCAAAATTAAATGAATAATAATTTGATTTTTTAAATAATAATTTAATATGGACAAATAAATTAAATAATAATATATATGTATATATATAATAGGTGATAACTAATCAACATAATAACAGATGCATTGTAGAATGTTTTCAAATAGCAGTCATTGCGTTCCGATCAATTAAACATTCTATTAGCGTACGTAAGACAATATCATAAGCTGACTGCTGCTGCTGAGCGACAATAATAGCGACAGGCCGAATACAAAACGATAAAGGCCACTAGATCAGCGTGCACAAGCACAGCGAGAGATGAGTGTTTGCTATGCAAATACGATACGGATATGCAAATACGAATATGCAAATACGGATAGGAATGCTGTGGCACACCCCTAGGAAATTCCCCGACGAAATAACGCTCGGGGAAAAGTATCATTTCATGGTAGAATAATTTCAATTTGTATTGTTAACACCTTGCTAAATTCTAATAACGTTCATTCAATTAGATTAATGCGCATTTTATTTATGCGTGTGTGTGTGCGAAGATGCACGTGACTGGTTTTGGCCACCTACATGAATTGACCACCGTCTGCCCTCCATTTGTACAGGAGTCAGACACGGATGAAACACTGCTCGCTGAAAAGTTCAAGTTCACAAGTTCACACGTTCAGCGACGCAATCAATGCATCATTGCAGGAGAGCCACACGAACCTACAACGCACGACAAGCATTGTTCAACGCCATTGCACATACACGCACACCCACACACACGTACATACACACACAGTGGCACGCGCACACAGAAACTCTCACAGATACACACAAACAACACTTGAGACAGATTCATCTAACGAGCGCACATCACGCCGCACATCACGCCGTCGCCGACTGTCCACAATTTTGCAATTACAGCACATATAAAGCCGAGTCATGTCGATTGGATGGACGCCTCCCCCAAGCACCCTCTCTCCCACCCACACTCTTTACACCGCTCGGCTTAATGAGCAAAAAACGAAAACACGCACAATCATACACAAACACAAACACACACACACGCACACACACGCGCGCGCGCACGTTAATACAAAAAGGAGGTAAGCCATTTATATTCATCTATTTAGCATTGGCATTGCCGGCCTAGTGTTAATTGGTTTAGCAGAGAATAATGAATTAATTCTGAAAAACAGGCCTGTGTTGACATTAAGACCAGCTGCTTTGTGTAGCCTCAATTGCATATTTAATTGCACTGTCTCAAATCTTCCTGAAAAAGAATTCATATTTCACATTTCTTGCGAATTTGTCTAGAATTTAATTAAATAATTCAAATTTAATTCAATTTAGTTCAATTACAGCTGAAAGCAATAACTTGAGTGTACGCTTCACAGATAGCAAAAAACATCTTCAGCTGATTAGCAGTCACATTTCCCACATCAAAAAAATTTCCCCAAGCAGAAAATATTAATTTATTTATTTTGTCCGCAACAGCCATTTCGCGTCACCAAAATTGAATATTGAGAGTTTGCTGAGAACTTATCAAAGATTGCATGACAGCCAAAGCAGCAAATATATATCTCACATAAGAGCTCGTATATACCGTAAAACCACTGTCTGAACAGCTTGCCGTCAGATTTTTCCAACCTTCCTCCGTGATAAACCATTGTTGATTGTAACAAAGCAAAACAGAACATATCAGTGTATTGACCTCCACATGTCAATTGCGCACGTGATTCAATCAAGATGAGGGATGTCAGACGTAACATCTCACCGCCCCCCCCCCCCGTACGGAAGCTGTGTAATATAACTAAGGACTGGACTGCACTAGAAGCACAAACACACACACAATACAATTAGACGTTGTCGTTATTACGCAAAGGCTCAACAATGGCTCTGCCGCACCGTGTCTTCATAGGTGATGATCTCTATGCTTCCACGGATGATACGTTACCAGGCGTTGAAGATGCAGATCCCCTTGAATCACCGTCTGCATCGCGCGCGGTCCCCGATGTCATCGTCTGCTCGCCGTCTATCACCGCCATCTTGATAGGCGACCTCAGAAAACGGCAATTGCGGTGAAATACTCTTTCGTCTGGCGTGCGACCCCCATAGTCTCTTGCACCCTCCTTGGTCGTCACATCCGCGCGTTGCCCTTCTTTGATTTTCCCATCTTTTGGTTGTACGTACACTCTATCGCCGAAGGACAGTTGTGGGAGGGAGCGTAGACCAGCATAATGTAGAGCACTGTCTTATCGTTTTGCCTCTAGTTGATGTTGCACTTGTCTACCTAGCATTTGTTGTGGAGAGACGTATGTGTCGGTACTGTTGTTTGCGTCCGACGTTCCATGAACCGCTGACAGGGGCTCTACTCTACGCCTTCTTGTGATGTATTACGCAGGTTCAAAAGACCAATGTAAGAATCTTCTTTCCACGCTCGAGACTTGATCATCAAGCGTTTGACCACTTTCACCGCGGCCTCAGCCGCACCATTGGACTGTGCATTTCCCGGACTCAATGTAATGTGTTGGAAACCCAACCTACGCGCGAACTCTCCGAACTCACCGCTGATGAATTGTGGTGGATTGTCGGACACGAGATCTTCGGGAATACCGTATCGAGCAAAATGATGTTTCAGCTTGTGCATCACTGTGCTGGTTGGAGTGTCTGGTAGAAAGTCAACCTCGACAAATTGACTGTAGTAATTGTGGTTGTAAGAAGAAAAAATACAAATTGGGAACGTATAATTCTGGGTTAAAAACACAGCAAGGGAAATGTATGCCACAACACCACACCAGTTCAACTCTCTATCTTCTCCCCTCACTACACCAAACTCCACCAGCAGCACAACAACCCCGCGATACACCCACATCTGCACTGCCACTCCAGCACTGCCATCCTTCTCCAACCAGGCTTCCGGCTGCTTCAGTCCCGCCACACCCAACTCCTCTCAGCATATTGTACAAACACACACGCAGTCGCACACACACATACATACACGCGCACACACACATACATACACGCGCACACACACACATGCTAATCAAAAACTCCGCAGAACAGGTCAGCAAATACGCACATACATACACACATGTGTATAACTCACAGTATACGACACCACACGACTATCTATCACCCAAGCACACACACACACACACATACACACACATGCCCATGCAATTACAGAAATAAACAGTGACAAGATGGCTTCTACCACTGGTAGCAAACAATCATCAGTTGCTGCTTTTCTCCACGAAATAGATGGAATTGGATGCGAGACCAGCGGTTTCTTGCTGTTGCTCACCGCATTACTGGAACACACAGTACAATATTCCACTAGTTGGCGTATCCCGGACATGCCAGGCCAGTATATCAAACCTCGGGCCCGTCTAAGACATGAACTAGCTCCAGCATGACCTGCGTTCACTCTTGATTTCATATCAGATCGCAGACTGGCGGGAATGACTCGTATAAGTTCGCCAGGAAGAATAATACCGTCCTCAACAGTCAACTCGCCGCGATAACTGAAATGAGGCATCACACAGTTAGGAAGAAGTGACTTGTCCACTGGCTAGTCTTTTACAATCACATCCTTCAACACTTGAGGTCGGGATCTCGATTGGTTGCATCTCGTATTTCAGCTAGACGATATTGCTGTGCCGATAAATCACCCAGAGCGCTCACATCTGTAGTATCGTGATCAGATATTTCAGCGGATGTGTGTGATAGCGCATCAGCAAGCGGAATACTTTTGCCTGATCTGTAATAAATGCTATAGTCGTTGTCTTTCATTCTCAGGAGCACGTTTTGTAGACGCTTCGGTACTGACGATAGAGATTTGTGCTGTTTCGACACTAATGGCTGATGATCACTGTATAATACCACCCCTCGACCATAGATGTAGTGGTGATGTTTTCCAAGTGCAGACTTGATTGTCAATAGCTGCTTCTCAACATATCAATGACATTCGTCGTGCAAAATCAATCATGTTTATGTTACCAACAAGACCTACCGAAGTTAGGAGCATACTAACTATGGAAAAATCAACCTCTCAAGATCATATTGCTGCAAAATTATTATTGTTCATATCGCATGAAATTTCCTATTACATATCACAGTTGATAAATTTACGTTTTTCTAAAAATACTTTTACTGACATCCTAGAAATTATCACTGTAATTCCTTTGTGTAGAGGAGTAGACCCCACAATTTTAGCCAATTATAGACCTATATCGCCGCTGTAAAATATTTCTAAAATATTAGAAAAGTTCATATATATATATATATATATGCATATATATATATATATAAATTGTCAAAAATACACTTGAAAATGGGAATAATTGAATAGGCATCTATTTGGATGTTAAAAAGTTTTTGATTGTGTGAATCATGAAATCCTAGTGGACAAATTGGAAAGTTATGGTATAAGAGGAGTTCCCCTTAACTTAATAAAAAACGATTTAACAAATCGAAAACGCACGGCCAAAGTGAATGGTATGTAATCTGTTTCCGTTATCCTCAAGCTTTTTCCTCATTGTGAATTACTGTGTTTGGCTGGCTGACTCATTTCGGTCTGGTAAATTGTCTGGTCAGGAGAATTCCTGCTACTGGTACTGTGTAGCCCAGTACAACCAGTCTCATAGTCGAGTGGTCGGCGACTAAACCGGCTCCCCCACTGGTTCCCACCAGTGAGGAGGGTGGCTAGACACCCAGCAGGACTAAAAATAAAACCTGTCCAAGGGCGGAAGAGCTACTCGCTAGCCAACGGCCATCTAGCATTAATTTTTATTCTTTTATATCCTATGCTTTTTATTCTCTTTTTAATTTTCACTTTGCTTTATTTTCTCTATTCCCATTATATATTTTCTCTCTTTCCATTATATTCTCTATTACATTACATTATTCATATATGTATATATGTATGCATGTGTATGTGTATATATGTGCGTGTGTGCATGTGTGTGTGCGTTCGTGTGCATGTGTGTGTGCGTTCGTGTGCGTTGTCTGGTCAGGCTTCGCCCTGCTACTGGTAACCGTGTAATTCCAGTACAACCAGATTCATGGTCGAGTCGTCGGCGACTAAACCGGCACCCCCACTGATCTGCAGTGAGGAGGGTGGCTAGACACCCGACAGGAAAAAAAACCAAACCTGTTGCAAGTGCGGATGAGCTATCTGATAGCCAACGGCCATCTAGCATGTTCCAGTTTGCAAACGTGTTTTCATTTTTCTATTTGTGCCTACTCCCTGCTCGCTGTGATGTTCCTGTCGGTTGTCTTTTTCGCGCCTGTGTATAAATATGTGCGCTATATTAAATATATGTTGTTGTTGTTGTTGTTGTTGTTGTTGTTTGTGTGTATGTATGTATTCAATTTTGCAAGCACCCATGTACTTTCTGTCGATTTGTGCTCCTTATTTTTGTCCCCATACCGCTCTGTGTCTACACTTTTATTACTCTGCTCCTGCTCGCGCATTTGCCCTCGAAAGTGCGCTTTATCAAATACATGTTGTTGTTGTTGTTGTTGTTGTATGATTTCCGGTCCGGTTGCGATTTACAGTGGTGCCACTACTATTTAACTCACACATATATGATTAGATCAGCACAGCGGACCAAACTGTCGTCGCTTTTACCGATGATAACAACATATTGAAGCGCATGTAGGAGAACAATTAAATATTGGTTTGAAAATAATCAATCATGTTTGAATGCTTGCAAAACTGTTGATCGTTTTCATTGAAATTCGTGAAATTTCTCGGAGTGCAAGTGGATTCTGATACATCATTTAAATCTCAAATATCCAGTGTTTCTGGTAGGATTGGACGAATCAATGGGATGGTGTATCGAACAAACACATGCTGACTAGTAACAACTACTTACATATAATGCATTAGTTTCGCCACACTTGAATTTTTGTAATTTGATAAGGAGTATTAATTACCATTCATATCTTTGCCGTGTTTATAGGCTGCAAAAATGGTCGCGGCGTGAATTTTTTAATCTCCATATGTACGATCAAGTTTCTGATCGATTCAATGAATTGAGGATTTCAAATAGATTTCAACTAATTGAGCAGAAATCAATGATTTTCCGACATCAACATATACGACAAAAAATTTGACACTCGATTCCACGGTTATTTAGCACTTACATCTGCTTCAACGGCTTACAGAAAACATACAATAAAATTATTCACACTTAGAATATGACTCAAATACAAAAAACCCAGACACAAACACCCCCTTCTTGCGCTCTTTTTAATGTAAAACGAAACATTTGCTGAGAAAACCCCTAGTTTAAATGATGCTACATTTTGAATATGTATATATTTGCTTTGTAGTATTCCCTCGCTCTTTTTTGTGTACGTTTTTTTCCTTGTTTAAGGAAAAAACGAAGGAAGAACGTAGTTTTTTTCTTTCTTTAAGGAGGTTTATGCCATATTTCCATGCTTAATTATTGTTTTTATATTTATGTGTGCTTATGCGCCGTCGGAAATAAATAAATAAATAATTTCACTAATAAAAATCACTCATTCATAGCTATTGCCAACAGAGAAGAAACCATATATGTGCCGTTATATTAGAGGTTTACGGTAAGTCGGGCGTGCGCCCTAACACTGACCTGACCATATACACTGACCAATGTACACTGACCTAACGCGTATGCTGAACACATCTCTGCACGGCAACGAATTTCAGTCAACCGCAAACACGACTGACGCCCGAACGCCCGAACGACGTTCGTTTTGATTCAACTGTGGTTCAGCAGCCAATCAGCGGGCAGTATCGTTATCACGTGGCAAGACGTCACGTGACGTCACGGTGAGCGTCGGACGATCCAGTGCCGCTCAAACTTGAACTAACACAACTGTGGCAGAAATTTTATGGCATATTCTTGATGGCGATTGAGAACGAACATCATTTTGTGTCGTGCTGTAGCGACTTAGAAGCAAACACGTCAAAAACTTTCCAATGCAAACCCACTTTCAGAAGTAGACAATCATCAATGTCTGCACTATGTACTATAACTCAAGATTAATATGCATTTACTAACATACGCGCGGGATCATCACTACACCACGTACGCCTACAAGACTTGGCACCACGAGCATACCTCCAACCAACGCCACCTAGTCTAGGTGGTGTTGACACAAACACGCGCCCGGTTCGAACACTCGCATGCAAACATTGTAGCGACCAATCAGCTGCGAGCTGGTCACGTGCTTGCTGCCGCGGGGCATGCACACAGGAATAGCAATTCCACCCGGCACAGCATTACACAGCAACGCTATTGGCAATTGTGTTCTCAGGTGTATAAGCACGCGATGCTTGGGCGTGCGTAGTCCTATATTGTGTTTATGTGTGTAGGTGTGTGTGTTTGTGTGTGTGTGTGTGTATGTATGTGTGTATGTGTGTGTGTGTGTGTGCAGAGATACTAGTAGTTTATGGTTAATGTTTAACAATTACAAATTATACATAAATATATTTTTGGCTCAGTCCGTCGAGCCAGGTATATTTGGTTTATTATGTGGCTCGTATGTGGCTTCTTAACAGACTCAAATTTATATTAACATAACAGCATTCTTACGCGAGTGTGTATTGATCGTACAATAATGAGTAAGCTTATGTCCAAGAGCATTTTAGATCACAAATATTGCACATCCAGTTATGCCAGGGAAAAAATATACATAACGCCTGGCAGAACACACACACACACATACACATACACATACAGATATGAACACACAGTCGGAGCAGGAGCACAGTTAATCACCGGCGTCATCTGTGGTCAGAGCTTTGTAATCATGACCGACGGTACTCTGGATTTGATATCGTTGAGCAGCACGGAACTGAAGTACGTCTCGATCTCTTCAAGCGCGCGATCTCGCGTTTCGGGCACCAACAAGAATACCACCATGTAGGCGGCCGTGGCGCCGACAAAGTGCAGCCACAACACTCCGGCGGCTCCCAAAGCTTGCTGTACGACCAGCACGAGCCAAGCACTTACCAGATCGCCGGTCCAGTAGGCAAAGGCACACAGCGCCGGTCCGACAGCCCGGCATCGCTGAGGAAACAGCTCTGCAGCCAACAACCACGACACTGTACTCACTCCTACACCGGCGGCCGTCACGCACACGGCCACCGTCAGCAGAAGAAGGCTGGTGCCGACCGCACTAGACGCCTGCTCGCCGGACAGTAGCAAGGCGCACAGCGCCAGTGTCATCAGTGCGGCGGCCTGCACCGCTGTGGCCAAAAGCAGCGGGGATCGGCGTCCGAATGCTTCCAATAGAGGCACGGCAGCTAGCGTGGCCGTCATTTTGAGCAGGCTGAGACACACGAGCACGGAACGCTGCACAGACGCTCCGGCGTCAACAAACAGGCCGACGGCAAACGACGACACCGAACTGAGACCGCAAACGGGTACCAGAAGGGTAAGACAACATGCCACCAATGTTGCATGCACACTGGACTTTCGCAAATGCCTGGAGGTCCAGCTCTCTCCGGACTGTCTAGGACAACTACACCAGGACAAAAAATAGTTTTGAGGATGTACATCGACACTGGAGCTGGTGCGAAGTCGGCCATCTCCAACTTTTTCATTCTCTGTTGCTTGGCCGGTTTCATCACCGCTGCCACTGCCGGTGGTAATGGTGTGCGCAGTGCGGTCGGCCGGCACGTTGGTGAGAACCAGATTGAGTTCGCTCTCGTTGTAGTAGTCGAAGCCGCGCAGCAGACGAAGACTGATCTCGGCCGCGACCTTGTTGCCGGCGGCGGCCAGGAAACGCGGCGACTCGGGCATCAGAAGCAGCAGCAGAACACCAGCCGTCAGCGAAACACACAAGCCAATGGCCGCCAGCTGGACACTGGACAGTGCAGCAGCTGCCAGCGATAGCAGAATGAGCACGCCTCCGTCGAAACTGGCCAACGTCAGCGCCAAGAATCCACCTCGGCATTCGGCCACACTGACTTCAGCAACGTAGACTAGCGAGATGAGCGTAGCCGGCGTGGTCATAAGACCGCCGACAAGCTCGGCTGCTGTCGCCGTCCATCGGTCAGTCGAAACCAGCGACAATAGCCAGGCTGCGGCGACGCAAGCGCACACCAGCATCAGCGGACGGCGACGACCGACCGTCAACAGAGCAGCAGCCATCAGTGAGCCAAGCAAGCATCCTAACACACACACACACACAAGCACCCAGAAAACATGTGATTATATTCGCTTCCATTGTAACTCATTTAAGTAGACAATGTGGTTATTGTGGATTGCTGGGTACTTGCAGCACTCAAACGCTGTAAGAAAGGGACATCACAAAAAAATATATTGTTCCAATCATCTCTCTAGCAGTGATGCGTAATCATTATTCTCTAATTTCCCAATGCTTAATGAGCCAGCATTTCCTTTTCATTTCCTTCTCCTTCCTTCCTTTCCTTTCCTTTTATACAATGGCGCAGAGAAATTCTATTAATGCAGTTGTCTCATCAAGTTACACCTCAGGAAGTCAATATAAACGAAGACAAATGAAATCGGATTTGTTGAAACACAGATTAATCCTCATGCTCGACCTGAAAATATTGCTTGGCAACTTGTCCATTCCCACCAGCGGTGAATTCCTCATAGGCTACGGAACACTCGTCTACACTGTCTGTAGTTGTCCATAGCAGTGGTTATCAACCTTTCTCAGTGCTCGCACCCCTCTCAAATGACCAGTCAGGACTCGTACCCCCATTATACCAGCAGTCAGTTCTCGCACCCTCTGGATTCTTCATAGGTACACGAAAATATAAAAATACAAACGACGTAATAACAAAACTTATTTATTCAATATTCATTCATCCAACTTCTTCAAGAGGATTAAGCAGAGCTACGTTTTTCAGGAAAAATTTAATGCATATGTTAAGCATATAATTTCTTTATAAAAAGAAGGCTTGCACCCTCGGTTAAGAACCCCAGGTCTATCGCTCACCTACGGCCAGCAAATGGTTGCGTCTTCTGTGCGAGGCACTCAGCGGATGGCGGTCGTTTGCCGGTGAATGATACGCCGTCATGAATCCACTCATCATCATCACAACACACACGCTTGTCACAGATAACAGCTGCACACACACACACACACATGCAGAGATACTTACATACATGCAGACATATTCACAAACAGCACGCACTGGTATGTATAATGTATTCGGTCGAATAAATTAGGGACTCAACACCGCTGATACGATAAGAATGTCGCACAGACACACGATTCTTTCATTTGGTATAATAATAACATCAAAAATAGGAATAAGCGAAATGTATAAAACAGTAATTCCGGTAATACTCCTCGGCTGGTGATAAACTAGAGAAATCTCTGGTGCATAAAGTTCAAAGCACATTTTAAAACAATTACTATAATTGGCATTTTATTGGATGAAAAATTGATGACAACTAGAAAACTGCAAAGTGATACGTGCAAAATAACACGATGCTAAAATTAAGCAAAAACGATAAAAAAGCAACAAGCCAATTAGGGGCGTAGATTTGTGTCGAGGTTCGGGGGGATGACAGCCATCATGCATTAGTGTTCAAAGTTCGGTTAGTTGGTCGAAAGCATGAGACCCTCAACTATTTTCGGCCTAATCAATTACAACACGCATACCTCAATGAAAACTATACTGAGTAAATAATAGTTTTTCAAATATTTCAAATTTTTAACACTTTTCGTGTGTTGTTATTTTTGCTATGCTGATTTTGATAATAATACACCCAATGAACTGAACTCAGCAGAATTATCGGAGGAATAAATTGCATATTCATATCCCTCAGCCAATTCGTCGGGGGGATATATACCCCATACCCCCCAATATCTACGCCCATGAAGAAAATTAATCAAAAACCACGAATTTAGCACAATGAATCCTATACGACATACAACCGAATTAAATTTCCAATGAAATGGAGAAATTGGGATAAAAATTGGCCCAGTAGATCCAATGGCAGTTATAAGCGAGAAAATAGCGGTACGGTCCATAATATATATTTAACTTCGATTTCCTTATAGACTCGCTTCGTTTGTGATTGACAAAAATACCGGAACCGGAATAAACCGGTTTAAAAATAAAAAACAAAAACCATGGTTTTTTATACTTTGCACAAAAAAAAATTGTACCATGCTATTTAGTATATAGTTAAACATATTTTAGTACCACTTACCAAGAGTTTTGTAAATATTTAAAAAAAAAAAATAAAAAAAAATCATAAAAATGTACACATATGATCTTGAATTTCACCTTTTAGCATCTATAGGCAACGGAAGTTATAAACCGCTTCCAATTGCGAAAGCAGTCGATTTTAAACACCCACATATGTTTGCAAAGTCCAAATCCAAATACCCAGTGGCCATATTTATGAAAACCTAGTGACTAAAAATCGTTTTGTGCATAGAAGTTAATTCATGTTTGTTTTCAGAGTAAACACAGTTTTTTTTACTCAGAGGTTTCTAAAAACAGTGTTTTTCATAGAAACTCAAATGTTTTGTCGTAAAAATTTAGGATTTCTCATAAATACCAACTACAATGTTTCCCCAGTAAAAACCAAAAATGTTAATAAAAATGTTTCCCATATCGTGCAAACCCCTAAAATCATGCCAAAAAGTAATATTTATGAAGATTTATAACTGTATTAATGAACTCATTTACTAATTCTGAAAATATTTGATCATTCCTATATGAGAAGAATCATTTCTGTCAAAGAAAACAATTTTCAAAAAAAACAAGTGTTTTTTTTTAAAAAAAAAACACTTGGTTTAAACCATAGTTTAAACCAAACAAATCATGCTTGAAAATATCAGTGAAGTATTGTTTGAGCATCATTCGAGGTTGGTTTGTGTTTCGTGGCAACCGCTCTCTCTCTGTTGTGCAAGCTACCAAACATTTGATCTCTACGTTACCAGCCATGGGTGGTCAGTAAATGATCAATTGATATTAATAAAGTAAAAAATGGTCAATTGTCAATGAATTGTCGTGTCACTTTCATGCCATCAATACAAAATTATGTTTTTGTTCGTGTTGACTGTAGAATTTAACAGAACATGTATTACAAATGGCCTACTTCCAAGTATATATACATATACATACAGTTTTGTCAAAGGCAGTGTTGAATAATGCGATATAGCGACTCAGCTAGTAGACTCTCATTCGGCACATAGACATACATATCACTACATGCCTCCAGTGGGACGTGTGCAGCACATTATGTGTGCATAAATTGACGCTAATTGTGGGCTATTTCTTTATGTGTGAGTATATTTTTGTATGTATATATTTATAACTCCCAACCACCTTCTATATTTATACGTGTATATACGTGGTGAGTGAGTGTATGCAGTTTTCTTCGGCGCATACCATTGTCTTGGATGTTATGCAGCGTTTTATAAATCCATACCCGATCGCTCATATTAGCAAGGTTGTATTACTCTTCCCATGCTACTGGATTTGCCTGTAATTAATAATAATAATAATACCATCTTAACTAGGTGGCGTGGTTTTATCTCACGCTAAGCTTCAGTTGACTATTGATTTTATGCCACACTCGTGCAAGCTTAATAACATAATTTCCGCCAGGCAAAAATGCACATCGTTAGTTCGACTGTGGACATAAAAGATTCAGTGGTGTTTAGCCGTCTTTCAGCGTAGTCGGGTGCCAGGTGTATCGGAGTTTCGTGTATTTGCCGTTCGACTCGTTCTGTTCTCTTCTGACTCTGTCCCTGGGTTCCTTGGCTTTAGTTTGAAAATGATTTTGGAATTAATTATGCACCAGCTGTTGCTGCATAGCGAACAAATTGTGGACTTGAAAAACATTGACGGCGCTATGATTTTTCGGTGTGGGGGAGGGCTGAGGGAGCTAAGACAAAAGATGTGGGGGGCTTGGTGAAACATGTGTGGGCGCGAAAAATTGATTTTTTCAAATGGAAATATAATTTTTCAATTAAAATGTCACTTTTCAATTAAAATTTCATTTTTCAACTAAAATGTCATTTTTCAATTAAAATGTCATTTTTCAATATAAAAGTCATTTTCAATAAAAACCTAAATTTTTCGCACGCGCACAAGTGTTCTCTTTTTAATGATTCTCAATATGGTCACTCTACGTTTCGCCAAGCCCCCGCATCGAAAAAATCATGACGTCACTGTTCCATGTTCATAATACGATTAGAGAAACATCAAAATGAAATATAAGTTGTGTTGATACATAATGGTATCGCAAATGTGTCGCAAGTAGCATTGTCTCTAAATACGCTTCTTGAAAGCAATACGCAATGGAAATTCGAATATCATTGCAAGCGCCTACAGTTGTATTCACTTAATTATGTATTCATTCAATAGATATTAGCTGTTTTAAGACATAGCATTGATTGGCTATGATCTGTCAGGTTTCCCCACGTCATCATCATACAACTCTATTGCAGCTAAAACTGATTTAAGTCGACTTGAATATATTGAATATATCGCAAGACGGAATTTTACATTTGAGTCTGAGAGCTGGACAAACCAGAAGGGACCTGGAGTAGAGCTCTGAACACTATTTTTTGCTCCAGAATACCCGTGTTTAGTCTTAGACCTATATATTGGTACATATTTATAGTTATATAGGTTATGTACGAGATATGAATGAAAATATTGTTATGTATAACCTAACCTACTTGCTCCCACCCTTATTAAGATTTCCGGATCCGCTACAGAACCTGTGGTCGAATGCGCCAGCGTCGATATGACACCGGTGATAGCGGCATGGAGGTCCATGAACACGACACACTGGAACAGGAAGCTACTCCGCGAGCCCCGTCGGCCTCTAGCTCTTTCATCGCGCCCAGCTCCTCCAGCACCGACGAGGCGCAGTGACGCTTCAGCGAGGGCTGTCGACTCGCCACGCCGGTAACATCCGCCGCACCCGTTTCCGTCGCTGCCGTGGACGCGACCCCAGCCGACGTCGTCCCTGGGGTTGTGGTACGCGACAGAGTGACGTGTGGCGTGAGCGGCACATGAACTTGCTGGGTGTCCGGCAAATGGATAGCTTGGCGGGATACGTTGTGTTCGGAGAGATCGGGAAGCGGTAGCCGAACGTCTTCACAGGCCCACCCGCCTGCGGACCGTCCAATAGGAGTGGGAGTCCGAACGACCATGGAGGGGTCGACACTGTAGCCGATGTGATGCGCTCTCTCCGGCGGAGGACTGCGGCAGCCGCCACTTCGCCCCTTGCGCAGGTTACGGGCATAGCGGGAAAGCTGAAGGTCGTGCAGCACCGCCCAATCAGTGACCCGATCCATAGGCGCACAGATTTTTCGGTTGATCTTGCTGATAACGTTGAGATATAAGTTCTTCTTGACGTTGTTTGGTGAAAAACACGTCTCTCACAGATGCACGTACAAGCGGTCCACTACGTTCAATTGGTCCACTAGTGGTCGACTAGCGACGAACGAGCAAGCACTTGAAGACGTCGCAACACAATCTGAACTATCGCTATTCTCAGCACCCACACACACATACACACTCATATACACGCACGCACGCATGCACACACAAGTGCACTGGCAGAGCCGCACTGAAACTGATTCGTTCCAGCGAACGCGATAACAAAAGTGATTCACTCTCGCTGCGAAAAGAACAAGGAAAAACGAAGTGCCTGTTAATGTGTATGTGTGTGTGTGTGCGTGTGTGTGTGTGTGCGTGTATGTGTGTGTGTGTTTAAGCGTGACGCACCGGTCGAAGTGTGGTTAAAGAGGAAAGGAGAGCGCGAATCTCACACGAACACATGAGAATGATGTCTGAGAACTGGAGCGCCATATGGCAGACGAGATATCACAGTGATGCCGGTATCGCCGCCGAGTGTGTCACTGAACGGTCGCTGCTGAGTTGCCACTGTCGGCTCGGACGTTTTCATGTGCGCGGCGCGGTTTCACCCAGTGCCGGTCACAGACGGCAGACCAAGCGTCACGTGCACGCCGATTGTGGAACAATGTGTCGCTGGCGCGGAGAACACACCGCACACAGCGTTGTTTTCAGCGGTCGACAAAGACATCAACGCTAGCACATAGACTCAGCGTCAACGCTGAATTGCTGAAACGGTTCACATAGTGATCACAGAGTCTTGTCGAACATTGGTCAGCCGAAGAACACAAAACAGAGAGCACAAATATGATTCGGTAATTTGCTTTCAAAATAACGAACATCATAATCGGAGAGATCACTCAAAGTTGATTAATATTAATTTGCTATCCCACACTGAATACTAAAAGGCCCGGAAACTCGACCGACGCTGGATTTCACTCCTTGCAAGAGGTCTAATTTTTCATCAATCTCTCGCATTGGAGTCTAACACAATTGAAAGTTTTGTTCTCTAGTTAATAGTAGGTGGACGGGCGATGCGTGTATGGTCTTTGATGGCGATAGAGCGTGTGAAAGAGAGAACAGTGCCGTTTAGTGATCGGGTATATACAGTATTACCCGGATATAAGAGAACCCCGGTTATAAGAGAGTATTTCTTCAGGCCCATCTCGTATACTTTACGTGCCATTTTCGCCAGATATAAGAGTTCATTTTGAGTGACAGTTTCTCCTTTCCTCAAGAATAACCCGAAAATACCACTGACCGCTGAGTGACAGCACAATATAAGTTACACCCATGCAATGGTGTCTTGAAAAACATAGGTGTTGTGTCAGAAATGGTAGTGGTTGTAGTGTGTGTGCACCTCTGATAAGCTAGGAGGCAGAATGGAGCGAGTTTGTATTACCCGCGACCCGCTGCTTTGCCTGCCAGGCTGTTGCTAGATTACTTTGTGGCATTGTAACAGACGTCTATTGAAGAATACCAGAAAATATCACAACACAACGATATAACAAACTCACATACGGTGTTTGAAGCGGAAAACTGCAATTCTGAACGTGCAATATCTACCAACTGTATCAGATTGCATATGATGTCGATAAACAGGGGTGTAGATTTGTGTTGAGGCTCGGGGGGATGACAGCCATCATGCATTAGTGTTAAAAGCTTGCTCAGTTGGTCAGTTGCATGGGACCCTCAACCATTTCATGCCTATTCATTTTGTAATATATTGCGTAAATTATAATTTTTCACATATTTATAATTTTTTACATTTGTCGTGCATTGTTATTTTTTGCTATGCTGATTTTAATGACAATATACTCAATGAACTGAGCTCAGCAGAATTATCCGATGGTATAATTGCATATTCATACCCCCCAGCCAATTTGTCGGGGGTATATATACCCCCCGAACCCCCAAGATTTACGCCCATGTCAACAAACAAATTACTGTATAATCAAATATGACAGATTATTCTTCCAAAACAAGTATTAATATAACATAGGTTATACATAGTATATACATATAGCATAGGTATAACATCCCATGGGTTTTATTCATACCTAGTATATAACATAGGTTATATATAGTATATACATATAACATAGGTATAACATCCCATGGGTTTTATTCATACCTAGTATATAACACAGGTTATACATAGTATATACGGATTCCTGTCTGTGCGTTTGGCAGTTGAGTTTGCGCGCGGGTCTCCTTCAAGTGTGGAGGATGATGTATGTATAACAGGCACTGTGAGCGGTGTGTGACAGCGGTCAGTGGTGTGATGAGGTGGTGTTATTGTGTTGTTGGTGTGTTTTGTGAACGGTGGATTGTGAGCGGTGAATATTCAGTGTGATCACCGGACATTAGCAGCCAAATATTACTAAATAATACCGCATTTCACCTATTCATTGTCATCAAATACCACACATCTGTTCGACCATCTTTGATTCTCCTTCATGGCGGAGGCGAAGCAAGACTTACATAATGACATTTGAATGATAAAATATTGCCAAATTCCCAATATTATGGCCCAATAATGAGAACAGCTTACTCAAATGCCAAACCTAATAAATAACCCAATAAAATTTAACATAAATGCGAAATTTTGGCATGTATAGCGTTTTGCAGCAAATCGACAGAGAAATATTACCAACATTCAGACAAGTTTAGGCATAAGGTAATTTGAAAATATTGTCCAAAAAATAACTCGTGTCAAATTTACTCGTGTCAAAATAACTCGTGTCAAATTTAGGACAAGTTTCATCACTCATGCGTATAGCTGGTGTAGAAATATAAATTAAAAAATTAGACGTGTTGAAATCTGATTAAGAGCTCTGAGGACAAATAATATTTATACCTCTTGATAGTTGGAGTGAGTGGCCGTACCGACAAAACCACTATTCTGCGCTGCAAGACAAACTTCTGACATCTATACCACCAAAGCTTACAGTGATTGAGTTTATAGATGACAGGCATGCTGGTATTGTGGACCACTACACTCAAATTGGATCGATATATTTCGACTGTATCCAGATGCTGTCGGTATCTCGAGCTAATATTCAAACACACCCACCTGTACGATGTGTCATGAAGGCTTACAAGGAGCGTTCAAAGTTTGCCAGTGTGCTTATACTGCAGCCTAGGTCTGTCAAGTCCACGGACAATGCAATTTGGCGATCGACACTGTGTCACACAAGTACGCATGAAAATACCCAGGGGCGTGGATGATGGGACATATATACCCCCCTACAAAATGAATATGAATATGACTTAATGTGAATATCAATATGCCAGTATACCCCCCGAAAATTCTACTGAGTTCAGTTCATTTTATTGTCATCAAAATCAGCATAGCAAAAAGTAACAATACACGGCAAATGTGTGTGTGTGTATGCAATTATATGCAATATACTTTTCATTGACGCATGTGTGATGTAATTAACTTCGCATAAAATGACTTAGGATCTCATGCAATTGACCAATTGAGCCATCCTTGAACACTAATGCATGATATCTGTCATCCCCACGAGCCTCGACACAAATCTACGCCATGGAAAATACTTGTATCGGAACAGTGGGATACCAAATGTTCATAGTTCCATCTATTCAAAGGAAATCACATAGAAACGGTAGAATGTTGGACTGATGTAAATGAGTTGCTTGCATGCGTTTAGCGAGGGCCAATGAAGTCATATATGAACACGCTAGTTGAATTTATTAAACACTAGCTGATGGTCATGTTATCCAGAGAGCAGAAATATTGTGACGTTTACAGCTCATATATGTCTGATTTGTATGAGTTCCGTAACTAACTCACAATGGTTGTAGTTATAATCATAATATATACCATTACATTTGAACCAAGTGATTCACTAAGAGGTGTAAAAATTATTTTCTGTAGAGTTTGTTGATATAAGCATTATCGCAAAGATGTTGAATAGTGCTGCATGTACATGACTAATCGCTCCCAAAATAATTCAGCCCCTCCCAAAATTGTACTCTGAATCCGCCACTGCTTCAGTATGCTCATTCTGGTTCTTTTGGAGTTTTTTTATTATTAAAAATATACTAGCTCATTATGCAATTATATACCTTTAAAAATTAACATAACATAACCTTCGTCTTTCTTGTCATTCAATCATGATCAAATTGACACAAATAGGACCTATAAAATAATGCAAGAAAATAACATCATCAGTGGCGGCGCCAAGGCGGACTTGGGGGGCTCGAGCCCCCTAAAAAAAATGTCAAGCCCCCCTAAGCTCCCCAAAAATCATAATCATAGACAATAAAATTTATTACCACTGTAAATATAGTCCTGTAATTTTGGTTCAAGTTCGAGGACTGAATCAGTGTGCCCCAGTCCCTTATTATAATATTATGTAGTCAGCGTTTGAGTGAAGCTTCTCATGCTTCGTCAAGCGTCCTCAACTTTTTCCTAAGCCCCCACAACTTTTCCTTAGCCCCCTCAGCCCCCCATAGGAAGAATCCTGGCGGCGCCACTGAACAACATACTTGTGCTGCCTAAATTTAATCATATATTAATAGACACAAATGCAGTGTGTGTGCAAAGCACCAGCAACGTACTCGAAAAGTCTACCACGATCTTCTCTTGAGTTGATTTGTTCGAATTCGAAGCACAGAGACAGAGACAGAGAGATCAATATTCCGTCAAAGTTGTGTAGTTGTAATTACACCAGCTGGGATCATTGTGAAGAGAGGCGATACAGTGAGTGTGTGTATGGTGTGGCGTGTGAGTGGCCCGTGGTGGCGCGTGCAACTCGACACCGCTCTTGTGCGCCGCTCCTGATGCTCTTTTTGCGCATGACTGACATGCATATCCTGTTGCCGACACAAACGCACACACAGACGCAAACAGCTGTCGCTAACACGATTGTGGTCACTTATCAGATTTGGTGTTGTCTCGCCGCTTTCTGGGCTCGGCCCAATTTTGCCTCTTTCGATTGTGCTTGCCGCACGCTCCAGAGACGGCGCACTGCCCGGCATATCGTCTCTTCACTGTCCATTACACCGTCGACTGCACTCGAACGAGCAAAAATAAGGGATTGTATCGTCGCACGCTGGCCGATTGTAGTGCAGCAGCACGTCAGTGTGTTCTCGTGTTCATCTGTTCCTATCGGCAGAGGGTATCGAGTGACACAGATCGCCTGTCCACCGGGACACTCAATCCATGGACATATCGGCTGTGGCCAGCTTGACGTTGAAAGCTATTGCAGCACACTGGTCAGTTTCCAACAACTTCCGCCGGTCGAGACTTTGCCGGTGGGCTTTCACTAATCTCCGTGGAAGCCATGACGAACGATGTCAGTCGGCCTGTTTGCTCCACCCTGCACCAGTCAGCTTTGTCGTTGCCCTAGTCGGCGTATTTGTTTCACAGCTTCGGCAGATAGGGAAGGCGCCTCCGTTCCGAAAATCATATCCGCTGTTGTCGCAGCCAGGGAACTTTGCCAGGGAACTTTGCCGACGTTTTCACACAAATCGGATCACCACCGGGCTGACTGTGTCGCGTCGGTCGAGCGAATATGTCGCCTCCGGTCCGCACGCGGCTCACACGTACACTAACGTTGACGCAGACGGTAGAAACGAAATAATCGGGGGGAGAACGAGACACGCTTCGCTAGCACAGGTGTGACCACAGGGGCGTGAGCCGCGGAGACGACATAGCGAGAAAGAGGGATGAAGAGTGCGAAGATGAAAAGCGAAAGATATTCCAGCTTAGCAGGCATCTTTGAGTCTCTCTCTCTCTTTCACTCTCTCTCCCTCTTTTTCTCATTCTCTTTATCTGCACAGACAGTAGCACTCGCTTGTCTGGAAGACGATTTACACTCGAACAAAGAGGCTCAAATTCGCTCTGGCACATCTACGTGAAGTGTGTGTGCGTGTGTGTATCTGTGTTCACGTAGCTGGTTGCTGGGGACGAGTCCTTTGGGGAACCAAATCAAATGGAGCGAATAAGTTAGCTCCATTATGCGGTCAAATCTGGTGTGAAGCCGAACTGACAAGGGAGTTTGTACAACGCCGGATGGCTCAATGCGTCGGCTTCTCTTTTGTCTGAGCCCCGGCAATCCAAATTGGGATAAGGCACACACACACACACGCGCATACACACCCTCCGGGCATTGTCAGTGGCACTATATCGTCTCTGTGAATGTGTGTTTGTATCAACGGTGATTTAATGCAAATGACACGTTTGCCTGGATTTCCAGCCAATATTCAATCGTCCTTCAAGTGCTTTCAAGCTAATCAATCACGTGGAAAATAGTTTCAGTGACAGAAGAATATAAAGTTGTATTCTAAAAGATTTCATTTTCATTTTTGAGATATGTGATGAGGAGTAGCATATTGAGTTAGCTTAGACCAAATACTCTCTGTGACAATGTACGTCTGCTTGTATATCATATTGAATTTGAGTGTTTCCTATTGAAACAAATTTGTTGTTGGCTGTTATTTTTCTATTGAATAATGTTTTTATTTATTGTCTGATGTTGTTTTTATTTATTCATATTTATTGTTGGTTGTTGTTACTTATTGAGTCATATTTTTATATATCTGTTAATTGTTGTGGATTGTTATTTGTTTACTTACTTATTAATTTTCACTCTTATTTATTAATTACTAGCATTAAAACCCGCCCGTTGTGCGGAACAATTCATGAAATGAAATTCATATTTAATTAGTAAACATATTGCAAATTAAAAAAAAATATAGTAAATCCATAGAAATCCTGATCAATTGAAAAGTCTAAATTTAATTATTTTTATTTTGACAAAATATTATCCCTCAACCCGCCTCATATTTAAACCCACCCGTCGTACGGAATAATTCAGAACTCGAACACGATCCGTTCTGGACCTTGAAGCCAAATCCGTTAGTTTTGTATATGAACTCGTTTTACACGGTAAAATTAAACGTTCTATTATCTATAGTTGCTGCCCCGGGACATTTATATCTCATAAACATGATCCATCGCTTAGTTTACGTTTGAAGCCCCTGATCTATACCATTGAACCCGCGCAGTTAGGCCACCTCATATTCAAGCATACACACACAGACAGACAGAGGATCTCTTTTATATATATAGACTAGCATTAAAACCCGCCCGTTGTGCGGAAGAATTCATAAAAATATTGCAAATTAAAAATAAATAAGGCAAACTCATAAAAACCTTAATCAATTAAAAAGTCTAAATTTCATTATTTTTAATTTTATTTTGACAAAATATTTTCACTCAACCCGCCTCATATTTAAACCCGCCCGACGTGAGGAAAAATTCAGAACTCGAACACCATCCGTTCTGGTTCTTGAAGTCAAATCCATTAGTTTTGTATATGAATTCATTCTATACGGTGAAATTGAACGTTTTATTGCTGCCCGCGGGACATTTTTATTTCATAAAAATGAGCCATCGCTTCGTTTGCGTTTGAAGCCCATGATAATTGAACCAGCGAACCATGAGCCAGCGCAATTATGTCACCTCATATTCAAGCATACATACACAGACAGACAGATAATTTCTTCTTTATGTATATATATAGCATTAAAACCCGCCCGTTGTGCGAGGCAATTCATAACATGAAATTCATATTCAATTCATAAAAAATATGGAAAAATAAAAATGAAATAGGGTACACTCATAAAAATATTAATCAATTGAAAATTATAAGTTTAATTATTTTTATTTCGACACAATATTTCCCCTTAGTCCGCCTGAGTCATTTTTAAACCCGCCCGTCGTGCTGAATAATTCAGAACTCGAACACGATCCGTTCTGCATCTTGAAGTCAAATCCATTGGTTTTGTGTATGGATTAATTCTACAGGGTAAATTGAACGTTCTATTGTCTATAGTTGCTGCCCGCGGAACATTTTTATTTATAAAAAAAACCTTTTTTTAAATGAACCATTTGAAAAAATGATCTAAAAACACTTTTTTAAACCCACCCGTCGTGCGGAACAATTCATACAATAAAATTCATATCAAATCCATAAAATATAATGAATACAAATTGAAAAGCAAAAAATGTAACCTATAAATATCTTAACCAATAGAAAAGTCTAAATGTGAATATTTTTGTTCTTATTTTGACAAATATTATCCCTCAACCCGCCTGATATATAAATCTGCCCGTCGTGTGGTATAATTCAGAACACAAACACGAAACAAACAATGAAAGATGATGAAATCTTTTCATCAGACTGTTTCCAAACTATATTTATTACTTAACATCATTCCCCAATATCATTTGCTTAAGTACTATTTCACTTTTACCGCTATAATATTTATTGTTAAAATTTATATATTTTCCGCTATCATTAAAACCCAATATAACCTGAGTCAAACCTACCACCTACCTTCCTGTCATAATTTGTAATCAGAAGACTGAGATTATCTACCCCAGGGGTCCCAAACACGCGGCCCACCGATACTTTTCTCTCAACCCGCCAATATAGTATCGGGACCAAACTGTAAGGTAGCTAAATTCACATTTGTTGCATAATGCGATATAATTTTACACCATTATCATATTATCTCATAATTCCCAGTTAATGCTTCCACTAATGCATCATATTCATACAGTTGTTATTTTTTGGGTTACATCGATAATGCAGCCCTTGATATTACAGCCGATATTATATTATGCAATCTATATTCTGCTACGTATTATTCCTAATACATATATCATTAGATCGCAAAATATATTTAAAGGTTCACATCATTCTCCAAAATCATTTGCTTAAGAGCTATTCTACTTTTATCGCTAGAATATTTACTGCTAGCAAAATATCATATACCTCGCTATCATTTAAACCCACTCTTTATAGATACATTTAATTCGCCCGTCGTGCGGAACAGTTCATAAAATATAATTAATATTCAATTCATAAAAAAATTAGTGCAAATTGAAAAAGAAAAACAAACCCACAGGAAAGTTATAGCTAATCTAAAAGTCTAAATGTGAAATTTATGTTTCAATTTAGAAAACATGTTTTTCCACAACACTATCAAAACAATGCAACCTTCTGTCATCTCTATAATTCCAGGTTAATGCTTCCGCTAAAACAGCATAAGTTGGCATTACATGATATTGCAACCCATATCCTTATGCAACTTATGCTTATGCAACTTGAAATTAAACCAATTAAATTACACAGTTAAATTCAGTAGTTTACTTTGTTCCCAATAGCATTTTACCCGCCCGTCGTGCGGAACGTTATTGAGGACAATAAAGCCTTTATATTCAGTAGAGTGTAGCATTAATTAAACTGTACGCAATAAAACCACACCATCCATGCTTGGAGATAATATGATGCATTCTTAATTGTGATTGGGCTTCAGTGAAATTTAATCGGTGTATATTCCTGTGTAATCGCAAGTGCGCATAATAGCTGTCAAATTGGCAATATGTCCTTTTGACTTTACACCGCCGTAACTTCCTTCAGATACCCTTTGGAAAATTACAAATTATACCGTATTGTAGAAGAAAAGATTTCTAGAACGATGGTATAATTTGTCTTTATGTGTAACAAATAGTTACTGAGAAATAGTAGAAAAATGAATTAATTTTAGTCGCCCGGTGTTCAAGTGTAATTTTGGATGTATTTGAGAATTTTGCCAATTTTACACGTTTTTTGTATCATTTGTGGGTATAAATTATAGCTTATCTTGTAGAACACAAAATTCTCTACACAGTAGTATATTCCTGTGTAATCGCAAGTGCGTAAATTGTGATTGGACTTCAGTGAAATTTAATCAGTGTATATTCATGTGTAATCGCAAGTACGCATAATAGCTGTCAAATTGGCAACATGACATTTTGACTTTACACCGGCGTAACTTCCTTCAGATACACTTTGGAAAATTAAAAATTATACCGTACTGTAGGAAACAAAATTTCTAGCACGATGGTATAATTAATTTTAATGTATGACAAATAGTTCCTGAGAAATGGGTATAAAAATGAATAAATTGTAGTCACCCGGTGTTCAAGTGTAATTTTGGATGTATTTGAGAATTTTGCCAATTTTACACGTTTTTTGTATCATTTGTGGGTATAAATTACACCTTTTCTTGTAGAACACAAAATTTTCTACACAGTAGTATATTCCTGTGTAATCGCAAGTGCGCATAATAGCTGTCAAATTGGCAATATGTCCTTTTGACTTTACACCGCCGTCACTTCCTTCAGATACACTTTGGAAAATTAAGAATTATACCGCATTTAAAAAAATACAATTTCCAGCACGATGATATAATTTATTTTAATGTGTGACAAATAGTTCCTGAGAAATAGGTAGAAAAATGAATTAATTTAGGCGCCCGGTGATCAAGTGTAATTTTGGATGTATTTGACAATTTTGCCAATTTTACACATTTTTTGAATCATTTGTGGGTATAAATTATAACTTTTCTTGTAGAACACAAAATTATCTACACAATAGTATAATTTTTATAGCTGTACCATTGCTGGTTTATGAGGAATAGATAGGGGAATATTTACCAAAACATTCACGGTTTCCAGTGCTAATTTTGCATTTTTGACTTTGTCATTTTGACTTCACACCGCCGTAACTTTTTTGCAATACACTTTGGAAAATTAAAAATTATACCGTGTTGTAGCAAACAAAATTCCCAGCATGATGGTATTATTTATTTAGTTGTGTGATAATTAGTTTTTGATACATAGAGAAAAAAGTATAGAAAATCGGACGCGTGGAGTATAAATATATTTTTGAATATAGATTGAAATTTTGTCATGTTTACATCTTTTATGTTCTATTTTCGGATATGAATTATAACCTATCTTGTAGAACAGAAAATTCTCTACACAGTGGTATAATCTGTTTGGCTGTACCATTTCTGGTTTATGAGGAGTAGATGGCAGAGCATTGACCACAATTTTCGCATTTTTCAGGGTTCATTTTGTCTTTTCACCGCTATAACTTTTTTTGATTTCATTTTTGAAATTTAAAATTTAATCTAAAGTGTAGACAAGAAAATTTCCAACGTGATGGTATAAATTGTTAGCGGGTAGGCTGAGTGGTGGCCGAATAATAGCTGATAGAAAATGGACCAAGGAGGGTCGAACACACACACAGACACACACACACACAGACAGACACACAGAGGATCTCTTTTATATATATAGATTTATTAATATTGATTGATGATCATTTACCCATATTTATTTATTGTTGATTTTTGTTATTTATTGAGGAGTGACATTATGGAGTGTTATCGGATGGATTGTTTATTGTTATTTGTTATTTTCTTTTCGAACTCTCCCTCTCTTCATATTTTGGGCGCTTCCGGTGCATGGAGCCACCGCAGGGTGGTAATAATGCTTGCACTCTTCCCATGCTACTGGATTTGCCTGTAAATAACCAATGACGATATTTCCAGAAATCATAATAGGGAATGCGGCCAAAGCTTGTCAGACATTGTGCAACGTCCTTGGCTATCGGTAATTTATTTTACATTCCCCAAATAAGAAAACTTATACTGTAAAATCATTAGTGATATTTTAAATTTATCGTTAATTTAATTAATTTGGTCAGAGAGCCGTTGGATGCAGCATGGAACCGAACATTCATTTCACGTTGAAGAGAACCAGTGAGAGTTATCAATTCACTTTCACTTGAGCGTGCGTTTTAGAAGCACAAGCAAGCACTCATTCAAATCCAACTGGTTTAGCAAGCAATAAAAATCAGTGAGAGAAACAATCACTTACCTGCTCTCTCCTGTAAATCTCTATGCTACAGCCAGGCACTTGCTTGTCGTCCAGTCTGCTGTCGGTAGTTCACTAGATCAGGCGCGAGACGCACTCAAGTTTAGGGTGCAGTGTTCCTATATATAACAATGATCGGTCGTTTCATTTGTACTGTCTCAGTTTTGATCATCTACGCCTCTGCTTCTGTTGCATCTGCTGGTCATGATCATTTCCATCCGCTGCCGATGGTGAATTTGAAGAAGCCCGAGAAAAGAGCGAAACTCTCTATTTATAAAACGGTGAGCGGACCGGGACTTAGATACCACAAACGTATTCAGTGGCGGAAGCCTCACATTGAAACCGACTCCTGGTTGGATTTGGTGCACGATTTTTTTGGCCGAGGTGTGGTTCTCAGGCGCGACCAATGTCCTTTCCAATATAAGATTCAAGGCTGTTGTACAGGATATTTTTGTGGCGCTGGATTTCTGGGCAATCGATGTCGTCCACGGAAACGGCTGCATTCGCTGTGCTACAGGAGTGCCGAATGTCTCAGCTACAGCTGTGTTGCCTTCAAGTGTGCTGAGAAGAGGTGTGACTACAGTGGCACCCCTGGATGGGCCTCGTTCGGATGCACCGATTCTGAGGATTATTTTCACGAGCCTGAATGGTGTTTCACTGAGCATCAACACGGAGCAATCATTGAAAACATACAAACTACTGGTGATGTATCCCCTCTCCCGATTGACGCGGTTCTCCCATCTGGCGTCAACCCTCCGTCTATAAGACCGCCAAGTGCTCAACCCACATACTCGAAAACGTCTCCTGAACAACATCCGGGTAGAGTGCCCACAGACGTGCAGCCGCCAGACTCCAAACACTCTCTCGGGAGCATCGCCAAAGGTACATTGACAATTTCTGGCTTTTCTGGAGATATTTTTGATGTTGATAGTCAACCACTTGACGAAAGAGGAGTTATACCTCCACTAACTGGTGTTTCGAATGAAAATTCTGCCACGAAGGCTTTAAGCAAGCTGTCTTCTTTGACTGACTCTACAGGCCCAAGTCCTTCCATCAGTTCAGCAGTAGCAGCTACTGAAGAAAATATGCGCGTCTTCATAAGCCAAGTGGCAGAAAATAATACCGATACAGCAAAAAATATTACTGGTCTTGAAACCCAACTCAATTCTGATAAGATGGTGCTACAGGTCAATGAATCTACAACCGTGACATCCACTGTAGTACCTACTTCTGACGACACAGTAGCAACTGTACAATCTCCCAGTGTTCTCAGAGCTCGAGCTGCTATTATACGCAAAAGCGATGCTAGACGTGTCGAACCAACCGGACTTTCTCGGGCTATGGCAAAAGCTCGGCTAATCAGTTTGGTGTTGAGCTTGAAACAACAGTGATTACACTATAATTGCCAATTAACGCCATTCTCTACGTGCTTCCTCGTAAAAGCATAAAAATCTGACAAGAAAAATGTATCATCGGCACACAAAAGGGAGTATGTGTCTTCTGATAAATTTTTTTTGAAAAAGAGCGTGAAATGTATTAGTAAAAGCGGTAAAATGCTGATGGTCGCTAATAGAGAAAATTCTAACTATTATTTTCAAAGAGATTGAGTTTTTTTGTGGGAGGCAGAGTGATTACAAACAAAGAACCAATTATTAAGCACACTGATGAATACGACAAGTGTTTTTACAGCGATCTCAAGTACAGTAGGTATATGCGTGCAAGAAGAACGCGAGCTCGCGCCATTGTGACGTTAGTCCAGACTGCGACGAATTGTCGACAGACATCGATACATGGCAATTAGCCTATAAGCACCGACGATCCTGCGTCAACATTGATCAGCCTCCATCAACCAAGGTAATACCGCACCAAATCACTACCATATCGATAGACATGCACCCAGTGCGGCATCAGCCCGTGTGTGTGTGTGTGTGTCAAGTAGCGGGCATATTGCGCGATACATGCTGCCAATACAGCTTCTGGAAACTGAAGGGCTTCCTGACGGACGCGATACGCAAAAACAAGTGCCGATTTCTGATAGCAGTATATTATGTAGCAGATTTCTGATAGTGTGTCATATATGCGACGCCAATAGTTGTGCCGACGTCCGCGCCGACAGAGTCAAGAGATTATTGGGGATTATCCTCGATACTCTTTCGCGAGACAGGCTACGCTCTTGAAGAATACACGTGCGTGTCACTGGCGGATCAAGAGTGTTCGGTTCCCTCATTCTTGTACAATATGCGATTTTATACATGATCTATATCAGTGACAGTGGTCTACCTTTTTTCCCTGATGACTCACTAGATTCTTGTATCTGTGTTTAGAGTACATTATGAGCAGTGTTCGAATAACTATTGCTGAGAGGAAATCTTATACGCTCCAGCTCCCCTGACTGTTCCGCTGTTGTAGGTATTCGCTTGTGCGAGTTTAAAGGAAGAGAATGCATTGAGAGTGTTAGTCTGATCATTCCAGTCAGGATATTGAGGAAATGAATGTCCGACTGACGGGCGTCAAATATTCTCTTCATAGCATTGGCATGCAAGTCATAAATTGGTTCAACAAAGTGGTTCAAACAAAGTGTTTTTACTCGATCTAATAATAACAAATTGAAATTGTTCTACTCTAAAGAGAATATGTGAAGACTTGTTGGCACCTGCGAATTCTGTGAGCTGCAACAAATGGTTCTGTTTCATTTCGTTAATTTCAGTTTTTAAAGTGAGTTAAATACATTGTGTATCTGCAACTTCATGGCAGGTTCATTCTAGATACACTTTTATCGCTATGGTCTTGATGGATCAGTGAGGATGAAACTTGTTGTAAAGTAAGCGGGAAAAATCAGGTTTCGAAGAATGCACTGGCTGGATGTGGAATGTTTCGAAGTAGTTTAACAGAATGTGTGGAAGCTCTTCTTGAAACCGATGATTCATGCAAGGTTTGAAGAATTACACTGACTTGATTTTCCGTTTAATTCGGGGAAATGTGGATTTCATATTTGTATTTGTATTTAGTCATATTTCCACTGAAGTGGCTCTTACCAAATGTAGTCGGATTAAAACAATGTTAATAGTAGGATAAAAACGATAAAAGTCAAATTCAACACGCGTATGAAACATCTGAAGCAACATTACAAAGTGTTGAGCATATTAATTTTATCTGGACAGTTAAATGATCCACATATTGACTATAACTAAGATTGTAAACATCGACGAAGACAGAAATTCATTGAAAAAGTTCAGTAAACACACTTTGTGGTTGCGACACTGCTTATAGCATTTGGAGTGATCAGTGAGAAACTCTTACTGTAGAAAAGTAATTCACTGGCTTCATTTCGCTCCAGCTTCTCGCTAAAATGTGACTGAGATGAAAGTTTAAAACCCATTGAAACGGCGCTGATATGACAAGCCATATTTCTGCCAAAAAAACTTCGTGTCTTATTTCTCAAATGCATTGCGACGGCAACACCAGGCAGTGGATTTTAAACGAGCATCGAAGCCCCAGCGCTGTTGTCTTGCGTTCCACTGTCATTTTGAATATGGCCTCTACAAAATGGCGGCCGGTCGATGGCGAGTGCCCGAGGCGCTTTTTGTGCGCCGTCCGACTTTTGGCGGCAATGCCCGCACGACCACGACGTTCACTGACTGAACGCAGCCGCCGACCAAAGCGGCAACTTTTAGCCAAATTAAAAGCGGCCCATTGAGCAATGACTGATTAAAAATACGCACACCCACACATATACATACACACGCACGTACAGACGGGCATACACACTCACGCAAGCAAAGCTTAATTATTATCGCCGCTAATGCAACTGAGAGAGTCACCCGCCCACAAACTGACTCCATGTGTATGTGTGTGTATGTGTGTGTGTGTGTGTGTGTGGCTCGGTGCTGTGTCGCTAATTAGCCGGCCGAATGACAGGTGAGACGATCACGTCTGTACACACCTGCATCACAACCCCGCTCGAGCACCTGTCTCCCCAGGGCACAGCGCATCGCACACACACACACACACACACACACACACACACACACACACACACACATACACACACACACACATACACACACACACACACACATACACACACACACACACGCACACACACACACACACACACACACACACTCACTCAGCACGAATTGCCAGTATATTAAGTCAGAGCAAGCGCTGAGTAGGCGCGCATTTGCTAATTAGTCTTGGAGAGTGTATAAGAGAGCACGCCCGTCAGCTATAGCTTGTTATGATAGCGAGAAGTGATGAGGTCAATTATGATGCTACTGGGAATAGAATATGAGAGAGTGATGGGAAATGAAATGACCGTTATGTCACAGTTAGAGTAGGGAATTTTATGTGATAACTCTTGGCGTTTTGTTTGTATTATAGGACAAAAATGCCAAGATATGTTATCAAATGCCACAAAATATGTTCGTAAATTTGCATATAATATCTAAATTTTGGACTCTTGCGTAGATTATTTGCATTTTAAGCATATATCTAGTGACATTCCATTTGAGAGCCACCCTTAGGGGGGCGAGATTTTCGTAGTACGTGGTGAACGTTTCACCTTGATTGGGCCGTTCTGATAGAGTAGAGGTGCAGTGGCGACGCCAGGATTTTCACGGCTGGAGCTGAAGGGGGAGCTAAGGAAAACGGTGCAGGTGATCTGCAAAACGTAAAGAACTACACTTAAAATGTATAAGATCAGGATTTCTTGGGGGGCTCAGGGGAACTGAGCACATTTTTGGGGAGGCTTGAGCGGGAACGTTGCTATATTTCCATTGTTATCGTTGATGACGTTAATATTCTACCTATATGCAGTGTTCGAGTGGATCATAACATGTTGAATCCGTGATCTGCGTAATTACAATTATTAACAGAATTGATATATTTCAGGCGCAATTTAGAGAAATGAATGTTTCGACAATAATTTTTCATCGAAAATTTGCATTTGGTGGTACTTTTGATTGTGCCCAATTCAATCATTTTGCGAAATTTAATTTCATTTTGAGCTATTCTCAAAGTGGGCAATATTTTACGCGTAGAAAATACAGCAATTTTGTTTCAGTCTTTTCAGTCATCAATTTTGTTTCAGTCTTTTCAGTCATCAATTTTGTTTCAGTCTTTTGAGTCATCAATTTTGTTTCAGTCAATTTTGTTGTCTGTCTGGGGCGTGCAGCTGATACACATTTTGATGACGAGCCGCAGATATATGAGACTGAAATCAGTGTGAACAACAGTGGCGGATCCAGAGTGCAATTTTGGGAGGGGCTGAATTAATTTTGGGGATGCTGAATTTTAGGGGCGATCAGTCATGTACTTGCGTCACTATGCAACGTCTTTGTGATAATGCTTATATCAACAAATTCTACAGAAAGAGACTTTTCTTGACCTCTTAGTGAATTTCTTGCTTATGAGGAGTTGATGAAGACTTTTTGGCTGAGATTGAGCCCCTGAGTGTCCCTCTGGACCCGCTAGTGGTGAACGATGAGCTCGTACGCCCCAAAACATCCCAGTACATCATTACCGAGCAGTACTATGTGTAGAGAAGTTTTGGAAAAACTTCACCATCAAAACTGATGTGGATCGCATTGTTCAAGCGTGGCAGATAATTAATACGGCCACGATGCTACATGCGTGGCTTTATTGAGTGAAGAATCAGATGGAGTTTCATGTGGTAGAGTGTGAGGGCGAAACAGACATAATCACATAGTTCAGTGGTTCTCAACCTGGACCATGTGATTTCTTGAGGGGTCATAGGACCGAATAAAAAATGAGGAGACACCATGTTTTCTCACGGGCCACAAAAGATATATTTTGAAAGGGTATTCCTTTGTGTTATTATTGTCGATGTTGTTCATTTAAATAGTGTGTTGCGTAGTGGCATTGTTTGGTGGTCGCTGGAAATATTCACCGGCGTACATGAGCTAATCCTATGGAGAAGTCGCATTGTCGTATTGTCATCAACATCAACATCGCAAAAAATGACAATACAGAAGTGTGTGTGTGTGTGTGTATGTGTGTTTGCATGTGTGTTTGCATGTGTGTGTAAGGAATTATACACAATATACTTTTTATTGAAGTATATGTGTGTTGTTATGTGTGTATATATGTGTGTGTGTGTTGTTTGCGAAAATGATTTAGGAGCCCATGCAATTGGCCAATTGAGTCATCCTTGAACACTAATGCATGATGAGTGTCATCCCCCACCCCGAACATAACAAATAAATACTAACAACTAAGAACTGAAGAAAGACAAGATCGATAGAAAATAATGATTTCCGATTAGGTCACTACAAGCATGCACTAATATATGCGGTTAGACTTTTCAGCAATATATACATACTTGTTAATTCCTTTACACTCATGTTGAAGCACACAGTCCATTGTGGCTAAGTGACCCGCAAGCATATAAGGTGGGGCGGCAAAAATAACCTCGCCGGCGACAGATAGACTAGCTACGCGACTGTCCCTCCGACCTGCGCACCAAGTGTGCGTGTGTCATCACCGCACCCACTCCGTCAAAGGCCACGTTTGCAGCGACAATGGGCTCGATATCATACTCCCCTCCGGCACGCCTAATGGCTGTAGTTTGCCGCTGAAAAGCAGCAGTCCATTGCGGTAAGAGGTGTGTAATGGTCCCAATTGGAGAGAGAGATAGAGCACCTCAACACCAGGCGGCGCCGATTATGTCGCCGGCGATCTGAGGTCTCCCGCTCTCACGGCTGCCTTGTTCGGCACATCCTCCATCTTGTCAACAAGCAGCGGCGTGAGCAGTCACCGAGCCTTCCAAAAGTATACCCGACAATCCATTCGATCCGTACGCACTGGCAGATCTAGAAGGCGGGTCAGAGGGCTGGATCCCCCTCCCAAAATAGTTTCCATCAACTCCTCATAACGAAGAGGTTCAATGAAAGAGGTCAAGAGAAAGTACTTTTTCTGTAGAATTGGTTGATATTAGCATTATCGCAAGAATGTTGCATAGTGATGCATGTACATGACTGATCGCCCCCAAGATTCAGCCCCCCAAATATATTCAGCTCCTCCCAAAACTCTGGATCCGCCGCTGTTTGTGCGTGATACTGGCGTATCGTAGTGTATGTTCGCAGTATAGCCGCAGTGCTGTACAAATGCAGGCGCTACATTGTTTTATATAGACTCGTAAATCACCGAGCAGAAATTAAGCCTAGAATTAATGACTTAGAAATAATGACTAGATAATTAATGACTAGAAAAATGTAATGTGTTGAAAACTTTAGAAATTCTTGCAGAAAATGCTATTTATTGACTTTTTTGTAATTCTAAGTGCAAATTAATTCAGCAAGCAATATATATGTGTGATTTTCGTTGTGGCAGGTTTTCCTGCAGTATGAAGATGAAGATGACACGTACATATGTCTGAACACTTTCAACTAGACATGATCCAATATATATTCATTACTCGTTTCTAATGACTTAACAGTGTTTTGCAATTCAATATTAATCATGCTGGCACAACAATGCTCATGCAACACTGAAATAAAGGAAAAAATGTGGAAAAAATGTTAGGCCATTACAAATGGCGCGCGAATTATAAGTAATGTTTTTTGATAAATGTTTTATTTTCCCTCATAACACACTCATCATGTTTGAAGCAGGCAAAACAATATTGAGACAATGAAAAGAGTACTGATTGAATGGGTACTGATTGAAAGTGTACTGATTGAAAGGTGTACTGATTGAAATGTGTACTAATTGAAAGTGTACTGATTGAACGTATAATTATAGCTCGTACATTCTTTGATCCGGCATTATTTCTGCTATTACCAGCTGCTCTCATGTTATTTTCAAGTTTCTCTTCCATGTTTTGTTTGAGCATTTGCACTCCAAGTAATTATTGGCTACGATCAGAATTTTTGAGCGAATGTGAATCCTGGTCTAACAATCTGACACAAATCTGGCGTATCAACCGAGTCTGATATATCAATCTCAACATGCATTTCTCACTCTTATATCTCGACTTTGTTAATCAGATTCTTCAATGTAGAATAATTATTATAGAACGTTATGTCTATTATATATTGGTATGTATATCGGCATTATCTAGTCTGGAATTTATTAATATATATGCTCGATATGAAGCAAAGTTTCTATTATAGTTATACGTCTAAATGTTGGACAAATTGCAGATAATATTTTATGCAATTTTGTTCAAAAATCATTGCAGAATAAGATTATTATAAACATTGGTCCTTATTAAATGATCAACTCAGTAAGACATAGCTTCATTTTCTGCGTGATCGAAACACGCTCAGTTGTACTGAGTTGAATATAGTTACTGGTAGGCAATCCTGCCACTCGTCATTATTGGGTTAAGGTGGACCCCTCGCATTATCTTCCTGGGTGCGCCTGTGATGGTTCTAGCCGCACGTACTCCCCAGTGGTGGTCGTGTCTCTCCGCTGGCATTTCCCCCTAGACATCATTGTTGCCGTGTGTACCCTGCTAAACACACCATCACCGACGCCTTTTGTTATGGCCTGTGTATTTTTCAACCGAGTACAATCCAATTGCACTTACATTTGTGATCCGCTAGAGCAAGGGTCTATATATACAGCCGTGTGTGTTTGTTTGTTTATTAGTGTATGAATGAGTACGTGTATATGCCTTTACGTGCTTCAAAATGAATTGCTAAATAGACATATTTCACGTCTACGTATTGTTTCTGTATTCTATGTTGATATCCTTGCACTGCGTAGAAGCACAACCACACACATGCACAAACACAAAACCGCACACACACACACACGTACACACACACACACACATACACACAGACAGCCACAAGCACTCACACATGCACATAAATATGTGGACATCCGGGAATGCATTTCGTCCTGCACGCTATTTCTGATTCAATCTCATTAGCGTACACAAGCTTGCGTGTCCGTACATACAGACTTGTATATATATATATATATATACTCGTATATATTTCTATCGAGAAATGCTTTTTGGAAAATACATTCGTATGTAAGCTGTGGTTTCACGCTTGTTACGAGGTTTCATTCGTCTTAGCTTTTGGCGACAAAAGACAGTCGGAGCAGA